>JALPQI010018625.1:0-24156 GCA_025490895.1 Thaumatotibia leucotreta
GATGTTAAGTAATACTTTTTAATTTAGTGCAAACGGATATAATTCCCGCAAATGGATTGTATCACATGTAAAAAACTGTAATTCTAAGTCATTAAAGTCGTTTTGTACCCGTAACAACATAATTTTATACGTGAATATGGATTTATGTCGAATTGTATCTCAAAAAATGTTTTTATTGTTCGTGTAAAGTGATTTAAATACACATGGATCCTCATTATCCGAGTGACCATCAAGAGAATATGAGTAGTTATAGCGTTACACACAACAAAAATCCAAACGCCTAAAACTTAGCTACACTAATACCTTTTATAACTTTACAACGATATACAGTGAAACCCCGTTAATACGATTTTGTAGGGACCGGACAAAAAACGCGTCTTAAGCGGGAAAGCGTATTATACGAGAAGAAGAAATTGCATTTTTTTTATTATTACTTTTGCAGTGAAAAATGATATGACATATTTTTCTAATAATAAATATATGTAGGTACATACTTAAAATCATTCGGGTGCACAGATAAAGAATATAAATAAATTAAACAAATTGTACTAAGGTTGCACAATTGCACATGCAGGTATATGCGATGAAATTATGAACTTAACCGGTCGCTTGGTCAGTGCGTGCAACAAAGTTACCTACAAAGGAGGAGCGATCGGTAGAATTATTTTATCCTGTCTAATTTTCAATCGGTATGATAACATTATAACCTTCCTGCTTACATCTATAGGTAAATAACGCCATACGTCAATGTAATTTGGGTTACAGATAGCGTATTAAACGGGATGATGAATCGTATTAACCGTACAAAAATGTAGGAAAATATGACTAAACTTGCAGGGACCGGCATAAAATGGCGTATTATGCGGGAAATCGTATTAAACGCGATCGTATTAAGCGGGTTCTACTGTACTTTTTTTTGTTAGTAAGAATTTATTTCAACTTATACCTGACACTACATGGTCATTTGTGTTAGTTATACCATATTACACGACCGTAACTCTGTCAATTTACGTGATATCTTAGATCCTTTTACACCATCAGATGCCTTTTTTTTTTTTTTAATTTTTTGGTATACTTAACTCAATTTGGCCAAAATTCGACTTATACCCCTTTTCACTAGGGTGCCAGATTTTTAACTTCAAATTTGGTCAGTAATCCGCTTTTTAATTTTTTTCCTTTCCTCATGGGCATATTGTATATTGAAGTATTTGCACTGATTACAAATGCTCAAATAATCCATCTGTGTCTGTCTGGCAACTGTTTATTATTTAATTGCTTAGTATTTAAAAACAAATTCCGTTCCTTAAAAAAATGATCTACTCGTATAAGCAAATATTATTCACTAATTTAATTTATGTAACATCTGAGGTATGTAAAATTATGCCACCAAAATTAGGCGGTTGAAACGCTCAGATATTCACCTAACGATGTACAACAGTCCTTTAGACATCCAAAATAATAACTGAACAAAATTCGTCCCTGTCAAGGTCATTTCAATAGTTATTTTATGACCGTTGCAAAAGTCTATAAAAACTTACCGATGCGATAATGGTTTATTAAAGCACTTATCACGAAACGTCTGTGTTGTTTGATTAATTACGGAACGACTAACAACTGAATGACTGGAGACGGAGACACGCAGGTTTTAAAAGTATTGGAATATTTACAGAGTACGCAGAAGAGTTACAGCCAAGTTTAGTAAATAAAAAAAGTTTAATGCCAATAAACAAGAATATCGCCGTGTGGTGACGGCAGTAAGAATACATTTGTCACCACCCCAACTCCTCCTGCGGGTGTCGTAAGAGCCGACTAAGGGATTGAAGTGTCATTGTCCGTTATTTGATTAAATGTTGATGTTGGGCAGCAGCGTCATGTGATAGTGGACACATTACTGCGATCGCCAATCCGCTTGCCCAGCGTGGCGATTATGGACATTTACCTCCTAATGTTTTCTATATTATAAATAATTATCAGTCCTATTGGTTAATTATCAAAATATGGATTTACTTACACACGAAGTAAAATAGGATTGTTTTTATGGAAATCATCGTTTGTTTTTTCAATGAACTTGGACTGATTTCAACCTGTCACTACGCATGAAGTTTCATGTTTATTTAAAGCTTTTCCCTTACTATGAGTCACATCATCTGTGAAATAATCGAACATAGTTTGAAATTAACCTGTGGGCTAAGCTAACCACACGTTGGGTGCCACAACTTGTAAGGCGTCGCGGTAGACCGCGCCAGGCAGAGATGGCGTGACGAGCTTGACATCTTTGGCAAGGACTGGTGGGAGAATTCAGGGAATAGGGATACGTGGAACAGTTTGAGGGAGGCCTTTGCCCTGCAGTGGGACAGCATAGGCTCTTAATAAAATAAATAATAAAGTTTGAAATCAATAAATTATACATTAATAACTTATAAAATAAATTAAACCATTTGGTTCAATCGGTACGTTAGTAGAGCATTTCTTTTTATTTTGTCCATATTTAGTTTTGAATTTATGGGTAAATTTTCGGTTATTTCTACTAAATGTCCCGTGGAATTTTTCCTATTATATGTTACCGTACACTTACGCCATACTCCTAACCCAAAAGATACACATAAATTACCCTACCTATGACGTTGGAAACGAAAGCATCATCATATCAGTCGAAAAACGTCCACTGCTGAACATAGGCCTCCCCCAAAGATTGCCACAATGACTAGTCCTGTGCCACCCGCATCCAGCGGACTCCTGCGACGAAAGCATATAATAAGAAAAAAAATAGATTTTTATGGAACAACTCAAAGTGTTTAATTACCTAAATATGTTTGAATATAGGTTGGTATTACGCTGGGAGTTAAATCAGAGCACGAATACTTAAAAATAAGATATTGTAGGTATTGTTCAACACAAGTAAGTTTCATAATTTGCTATAATTTCTGTAGAGAATGTTCTTGGCAATTTTAATTTTAACATGAAATCTAATCTCGCCTAAACCGTTTTACATGCCTTTAAAGGTATATTTTATGCCTTGTTTACTCAATAATGAAATGAAATATTTTTCATAAGTTCCCATAGAAACATTCTCAATGAAAACTTTCTCTTAGGCTCTCATGAACATTTTTGGATATTTCCGACTATGCTCCCGCAATCTTGAGAATGATATGCAACTTGTACAGTCGGGTTCATAATTGCATGGACAGTTTATGAATGAATTCATTCATAAATCGTCCATGCAATTCTGAACGCCACTGTACAGTACATTGCTAGTTACAGCCAGGCCCCAATTTCACCACATTGACAAGTGCTACAATTGTAAAAGTATAGGCTACACTTACCGCTTACCATCGGAAGGGCCGTGCGTTTGTTTGCCACCAACATAAAATGTAGTGCAGGAACTTTAATAAATCAGCTGTAAATAGGTAACTACTTTTTTGCGAAGCAAAATTACAATTGTCACAAAAACACGACAATTGTAGCGAAATTCCAACGTAAGGCGAACCACATGTCAAGATTTAATGAAAATTGTACTAAACCTTGCGACAATTGTCACAAGTTTCGGATAATAAAAAGTAGATTTTTAACGATTTAATAACGTTGTCAGTAATAATTTTATGTTGGTGGCAAACAAGCACATGGTCCGTCCGATAGTAAGCAGTAGCCGTAGCCTACGGAGGCCAGTGACGTCAGTAACAGTGATATTTTACAATTGTCAGACTTGTAATTATGGTGAAATAGGCCACAGGTGAAGACTCGTAGTAAGGGAGCTACGTCTGTTCTAAATTTAAAATATACCTATCGATTGACGTCATACTGGCGTAAACTAGTTAAGACTAGTATTAGGACATTTTTTATCATTGTTATATATTTACACAGTATTATATATACCTATATATTTAACTTCATTGTATTCCGCTTCGTGATTACTTCATTATGTAATACGGGACCATTTTGTGGTATTATATATTTTACTTCATTATATCCGCTTCTTGATTACTTCATTATGCAATACGGGACCATTTCGTGGCACCATTTGCTTCTTTCACTGAGTTCTTGTTTTATTTTAGGTCTTTTTTAGGGTTCCGTAGCCAAAATGGCAAAAACGGAACCCTTATAGATTCGTCATGTCCGTCTGTCCGTCTGTCCGTCTGTCACAGCCGATTTACTCGGAAACTATAAATGCTACAGTAACGAAATTTGGTAAGGATATGTGTTGTACGAACCGCTACTGGATTATGATACTAAATTGTAAAAAACCATTGGGGTGGGGGCCCTCCATACATGTAACTGAGGGATGGAAATTTTTTTTTAGTTGTTTATAAGCGTGTGGGGTATTAATAGAAAGGTCTTTGAAAATAATACCAAGGTTTATAAATCTTATTTTTATTTAAGCAATTCGT
The DNA here is from genome assembly GCA_025490895.1 of Thaumatotibia leucotreta. Classification (NCBI taxonomy): domain Eukaryota; kingdom Metazoa; phylum Arthropoda; class Insecta; order Lepidoptera; family Tortricidae; genus Thaumatotibia; species Thaumatotibia leucotreta. The sequence goes on from JALPQI010018625.1 coordinate 4,386, forward strand.
TTTCGAGATATCAGCTCTCAAAGTCTGAAAAATGTGTCCCCCCCCCTCTATTTTTTAAACTAAGCAATATAAAATTCTAAAAAAAATATATGTTATGCACAATAATAAACTCTATCAACGATTTTTAGTTTGATTAAATTATCTCCTATAGTTTTTGAGGTAGGTTGATTTAACTGTATTTTTTTAATAATAAATTGATAATGGTACGGAACCCTTCGCGCGCGAGTCCGACTCGCACTTGGTCGGTTTTTTCGTTTTCAGAATACAACTACGTGGCAACTACAGGTCAGTAATTGTCTCCTGTTCGTTGCCGCCGCGATTTGGGCTCTACTTTTCACTTACGATCAAGTGGAGTGGAGCCACTTTGTTGTGCAACATAAAAAAAAAAACATAAGTATTGTAATGGCAAGTGTGAGAGAACCTTAAGAATAAGATCTAGGGTGCTTAGACAAGTTGCCAATCGCTATCGCTTAATCGTCAATCGTAAACGAAAGACAGCTAACTGTCTTTGTCGCACTAATATGAAGGAGTGACAGAGAGGGAAAAATACGATAGGTACGCTACTAAGCGTTAGCGATTATCAACTGGGCTAAGCATCCGGGCGACTGACGGTAACGGCAAATTATTTGTCAAAATAAGTAACATTAGGATGTAATAAAGGTTGCAATACACTTGTTCAGTCATTGAACTTATTTTTTTAATAACTCAATAACAGTAAGAGTTAAGACACTAGTTTCTTAAAGAAATTGATAATTTTTGACCTAAATAAGTTTCCCTTTAATTTAACGGAAATCAATAAAAACACGGTGTACAAGTACTGAATTCAAATAGATTGTTTACACGACTTCTTTATATTGATTTTTCCTTCCTAAACAGTTAACACTCAATTATTAAAGGAATGACTCATTTCGTGGGCAATCGATAATTTGTCTAAAATAGGCAACGTTCTAATAAAGCTAGCTAATAGCGGAGGTTTGCCGTATATGATTCTAAGTAATTTTTCAACCATCATCATCTTATAACTTTTTAAGCTAATATGGTATAGTTCGAGAAATATTATTTGACCGACTGTTATCTTACTTACGACCTTTTGTTTTGCGTTAACACTTACTAGACAATCAGCAGTCGAGCACTTTTCTATTGTTAATGACGCAAAACAAAATATCGTAAGTGAGATAAGAGTCGGTCAAATAATATTTCCCGAATTATAATAGGTACATTTGTCACCACCCCAACTCTTCCCGCGGGTGTCGTAAGACTCGTAAGAGTCCACTAACGGATTGAAGTGTCACTTATAGAAGATTGATGATGGGCAGCATCGTCATCACTGCGATCGCCAATCCGCTTGCCTAGCGTGGCGATTGTGGACATTTACCTCCTAATGCGTCTATACGCATAGTTAATGATAGAGATGATGATGATACGTACAGCTATGGACTGACATAGGTATACTAACTAATATAATCTGTACACCGTGTTTTAATTGATTTCCGTTAAATTAAAGGGAAGCTTATTTATGTCAAAAATGATCTATTTCTCTAAGAAACTAGTGTCTTAACTCTTACTGTTATTGAGTTATTAAAAAAATAAGTTTAATGACTGAACAAGTGTATTGCAACCTTTATTACATCCTAATTGTACCTACTTATTTTGACATGTGCCGTCAGCAGCCGTCAGTCGCCCGAGGTTTTATTTTTAAGGTTCTCTCACACTTACCATTACAATTATTATGTATGAAAACGAAAAAAAAAACTTTTTTTTCGAAATTATAAAAGCCGATTTACCAGGCAACTTCTATTAATGTTCCAAGTAACCTGTCCAATTTAACGGAAATCAATAAAAACACGGTGTATATCTATAACTCGGAAGAAAACTTAAATTACATGAATAATTGTATATACCACGCCAACACGAGCGATATTATCACATTTATCACTCACTGGGCGGACCTATCCTCTTAGTCTTAGACCATGAATACGTGTTTCATAACGAAATAAAGATTTTTTTATACACGCGAAAGTAACACTTCAATCCCTTAAGGTGCTTTCAGACCAAACAAGCATTCGCTATTCCAACCCTACTCTACGAAATTCGATCGTTACACAAAACGTGATTCGTTGATTTCGTAGAGTGAGGGATATAGCGAATGCTCGTTTGGTCTGCATGCACCTTGAGTCGACTCTTACGACAACCATGATTATTCGTCATCTGACTCTTGCGCGAGAGGAGTAATCTTTTCAGCTATGCTATTCTCTTATTCACACATTCGACGCTGCGTCCATCAACGAGCTCGACGTCGAGACAGCCTTGTCTAAAATCCTAGCTGTTTGATTTGACATTAGGAATCGAGGCTGTGAGCGAGGTTGTGGGCGAGTTCGTCGCTGTTTTTCGTTAGAGAATACGAAGTTCGTACATTAAACGTCAAACTCTCGACGCAGTGTAGTTCCAGCTCACGCCGCATTCGTCGCCAAGCACTAGTGTCGCTTAAAGTACCTACATTAGTGAATACCGTTTTTAGGCTCGACGCTGCCGCAGCGCTGACACAGCGCTGACAGCAAGGCGGTTTCCTTAGTGAATAACACTGCAGGGCGAGGCTCTATGAGATTGTTGCTGTCGCGGGCCATAACAGGCTGACTCTCCCTCTCTTGGTATACTTGTGGGCCATCATGGCATGGTGGTCATGGTGGCCTCTGCAGCTTTTTGTGCTTCTGTGGCTTGAAAGTATTCAAGGGTCACGAGGGGCGAGCTCGCGCGGTCGTGCTCGCTGCTTACGGCCGTCCGGAGGGCGGGCGTGGAGTGGGGTGATGCCCTACAGCTATGCTATTCTCTTATTCACACATTCGACGCTGCGTTCGTCAACGAGCTCGACGACGAGACAGCCTTCATTTCGACGTCGAGCGCAGCGCTCAGAAACGGTATTCACTAACGTAGAACAGCTCGTCGTCGAACTGTAGGGGGTAACTCTCGACGCAGTGTAGTTCCAGCTCACGCCGCATTCGTCACCGAGCGCTAGTGTCGTTTAAAGTGCATTAGTGAATACCATTTTTAGGCTCGACGCTGCCGCAGCGCTGACACAGCGCTGATAGCAAGGCGGTTTCCTTAGTGAATAACACTGCAGCAGTGGGTGGCGGGAGTTGCCGGCGCGGTCGAACATCCTGCGCACGAGTTGGCCTATAAACTCGGCCAGACTCTGGTGCCCTAAATCTCTAGCGATGTGCTCGTTTCTGACATAATTATCCGAACATCATCATCTCAGCCATAAGACGTCCACTGCTGAACATAGGCCTCCCCTCTGGACCTCCACATGTACCGGTTAGATGTAACCTGCATTCAGCGTGTCCCGGCGACCTTCACAAGGTAATCGTCGTGGGAGTGGGTTGCCGGATAGGTGCCGGTGATTCATAGCACTCCTTGCCCTGTTTCTCTGGCCGCTACCGTAGCCAGGAAGAGCAGGACTGCCGGGCACTAGGAGCCTAGGTTTTGTTTTGTTCATCATGGGGGGGGAGGGTTGCCATACGCGCCACGCTTGGCAGGCGGGTTGGCGCGCGCAGTTTGTTACTCTTGTTACTCTGCGGAAGATGCTGCTACCCATCTTCCGGTATTTATTCCCTTAGCAGGCTCTTACTGCAACCACGGGATGATATGATGGGGGACTATTCGCAAGCCGGTCACCCCACGGGGACCGAACGTATCCGAACAAGACAATTGACTAAATATAATAAAAGATGAGTCATGCCTTAAAGTGGGACTATTTATGGCTTGTCTCTATGTGAGTACAATACAATACAATACAATACAAAACTCTTTATTGCACACCTCACACGTAATAAAGAACAAAAGTTCACAAAACAAAAGACATACAAAAAAAACAGAGGTCACAAAAGGCGGCCTTATCGCTAAAAAGCGATCTCTTCCAGACAACCTTTGGGTAGTGGAGACACGATTACAAAAATGTAGGTAGTAGGTGGTGCAGAAAAAGGAAAATATTTAAAAATAATACCAACAACACAAGCGAAAATTCTAATAGACATACATAAATAAATGTAATCATATAAACATACATATACCAGCTACATATATAAATATAAGCATATCAAGTAAAGGAAAACAACAGTTGCAATCATTAAGATCAAGGAAGAGATAAATAATATTCCTTAACTTTGGATTTAAAAGCAACTACGGATTGCGCTTGTTTTATGTGTAAAGGGAGAGAGTTCCACAGTCTAACAGTCTAATAGCAGTGAGTAATCGGGTGTCGGGTAAAAATGAAACCAATGATAAGGAATACGGTGTCACCGTTTTATGGTTCCGTAGATAAAATGGCGACACGGTTCTCAGAGTTTTATCATGCCTGTCTGGCCTTCTAGGTATCTGTTTCATCATCATCAGCTATCTCAGTCCACAGCTGGACGTATCATCATCATCATCATCATCAGCCCATAGTCGTCCACTGCTGGACGTATGCCTCTATTAACCATGCGTATAGACGCATTAGGAATTAGATGCCCATAATCGGCACGATGGGCAAGCGGATTGGCGATCGCAGTGATGACGCTGCTGCCCATCATCAATCTTCTTGATGATGGGCAGCACTTAAATGCCTTAGTGGACTCTTAGGAGTCTTACGACACCCGCGGGAAGAGTTGGGGTGGTGACAATTGTATTCTTCCTGCCGCTACCACACAGCCATTTTGGAAAATTGTTATTGACATCAATACATGCATTTTGTTTGACGTACTAAAAAAATAATGTCAGTCAAAATTGACAAATTTTTACAACATCAAACGTTTTGATTTGTATGATTTTATATGTATAATGGCTTATATATGGTTACACCCTTTGTTTATGGATTGATTCTGTAATTGTTCTTCAATCTGCCAATGAGTTTGAATAATCTCCAAATGAAAAAAAAATCCGACTCATACCGACCGATCTCTCTTCTTAATGATGCTGGGGGGGAATAAATAAATAAATAAATATCTTGGGACATCTTACACAAATCAACCTAGTCCCACGGTAAGCTCAATTAAGGCTTGTGTTGTGGGTACCAGGCGACGGTATATTATGTAATAGATAGATACGTAATATAGTTATTTAGATACATACACAGCCATGACCAAGGAACAAATATTTGTGATAAATAAATACACAAAGAATGCCCTCGCCGGGATTCGAACCCGGAACCTCCAGCTTCGTAGGCAGGGTCACTACCAACTAGGCTACAAAGGCTGACTGAATGATGTTGTTGTTGCAAGAGCCCATCATCAGACCCCAACTTGGTGCCAAAAATCAGTTCATGATTCTCGGAAATATCGAATTAAATACATACAAAAAAACCGGTATAGAATTGAGAACCTGCGTAGAACCATCAATAAAACTTAAATTAATTATATTATAAATATTAGATGTCATATACCAAAGAAAAACGACCAAGATCACCTAATGTCCGAGTTGGGGATCGAACCCACGTACTCAGCTTTCGCGGCTGATGCCTGTACCCCTCGGCCACTCGGTCTTACTCCCCACCTCGGACATTAGGTGATCTTGGTCGTTTTTCTTTGGTATATATCATCTAATATTTATATATTATAGTATTAAGTAGTGTGACTACTGGGGAAAAATTAAAAGTACAAATCAAAAATATTTAGATAATAAATAATTTGATTTGTGTTTTCGCAATACGTTAAATTAATTAATTAATAAACCTTTTTTGGAGACAGTTTAAAAGTAAGTTGGACTATTACCTGTTAGTCTTCGATGATTTCACTGGACACTGTGAATGTATGGCTGTATGTATTGTATGTCTGTATGTGTATGGAACACGATGTACGTGTAATTGCCCTGGTTATATTGACAGAAGTGCTCTATGGAACCAATATTAATCTGTGGTCATTATGAACGCAGACTTTAGTGGTGCATAGACATGACGCTACTTTTAATATTTTATTTGTTAACCTCTTGTGTTTCGGAAATATTTTTTCTCAAACTTGCAATTAAATGTTGGCATTACATTCATCAAATTAAACCAGGAAGTACCATCTCGCTGGTTCGATGATTGAACTTGACATGTAAAGGCATTTCATAACTACATACCGGAACATACCGGAAGGAACCTGCTTTAAAAAAGGAAAATACCGGAAGTAACTTGTAAAGTGACAGAACATCTTGTCATTTCACCGTAAAAAAAGAACTTATATCAACGTCACCGGGTAAAAGCTAATCTCAAATAGTAAAAAAAAATTATGTATAATTTGTTTTTTTTTTTTTTTATTGTACATTCTCTTCGTTTTTTGACTTATTTGTTGTGTACTGTGAAAGTCACTTCCGATTTTTTATTTCATTCCAAGTTTGAGAAAAGCCCTATACAAATCTCAGCTAGAAACAAGGTTCCAGGCCGCGTATCCCTATCTGGCCTCAGAGTTAGCTTGTAAGCTTTCGTTTCCCGTCCTCTATAGTAATGTAGGTACTATTACAATACATATACGTATGCTCAGAACTTGCTCTTTTTAAGGGTAAACTTAAGCACAGATAGTGATACTTTTCCGCATGCATTCAGGAATTAATTTTCATAGTACTTTTCCACACGCCTTGGTTGGTACTGTCGAGAAAGTCTGGTTCGCATAATACATTGTAAAATGTTGTAAATATGATACACATTGTAAATATTGGATGTCATATAAGAAAAATAGACCAAGATCAACGTCCGGGGTGGGAATCGAACCCGAATTTTCGCGGCTGATGCCTGTACCGCTCAGCCACTCGGTCTTAGCAACCACCAGCCAAATTTCTCGGGTATATGCAATATCTTACAAAGCTAGGCGCTTTTGATCATTTTCTAAGGGCAACCAATACATACATGCACTTTCTATCCGAAAACCTTTCGGTTTTATGATATAGCGAGAGAGCTGGTCTATCTTTGTTTTTTTGTTGAAACTTAAATCATATTAAGTTTTTACCTTAAGCCCGAAGGTTTACTGCATCTTGACATTCTTGACTAGTTCCTCATAATATTTTATTCAATTTTACAATTTTCAAATTACAAAAGCACTAATAATTCATCATCATCATCATCTCAGCCATAAGATGTCCATTGCTGAACAATGCCTCCCCTCTGGACCTCCACATGTACCGGTTTCATGCGACCTGCATCCAGCGTGTCCCGGCGAACTTCACAAGGTCGTCTGTCTATCTTGAAGGTGGACGTCCTACGCTGCGTTTGCCTAGCCGTGGTCTCCACTCGAGCACTTTTCGACCGCATCGAATATCTGCTCTGCATGCAATGTGGCCTGCCCATTGCCACTTCAGCTTGCTAATCCGGAGGGTTATGTCAGTAACTTTAGTTCGCCTACGGATCTCCTCATTTCTGATTCGATCACGCAGAGAGAGAAGAAAGAAACATGTCTACTCATTCTAAACTCTTATCATTTCATCAACAATCATGTTGCGAGCAAGTTTCAATCATGAGTGATGATCAAACGCCACCGCTAACTTCTCGCCTGATGTACCATAAAAAGTACAATTTCGACCTTATACCGTCAACGTTAAGGTACTTTTAGGCATTTGAGTATGTTTAACGAATCGATTAGAGCCAACAATAGCAATGACTGAATTTATAGCGACTTGCATTGATCCATTTTAAGAGCACTAACAATACAAGGTCCTCGCGAGGAAACTAAAAGATTTTAACTATGCATTCTAGACATCAAAATAAACAAAAAATATTATGAGACCTTAAAATCTTTCGGTTTCCTCGCGAGCACCCTGTATAGTTATTTATGATATATTTATGAAACAAGTGAAACCGGCCAAGAGCATGTCGGGCCATGCTCAGTGTAGGTATAGTTATTCAAAAACAGCTGAACCGATTCATTCAGCCTATCCCAGTCCACAGCTGGCCGTAGGCCTCTCCTATTACTTATACATATGGACGCATTAGGAAGTTTATAATCGCCACGCTGGCGCTGGGCAAGCGGGTTGGCAATCGCAGTATTGCGTCAATTACGATGACGCTGCTGCCCACCATCAATCTTCAATCAAATGCTCAGTGACACTTCAATCCCTTAGTCGGCTCTTACGACACCCAGTGGGAAGAGTTGGGGTGGTAACAAATGTATTCTTACTGCCGTCACCTCACAGTTTGTTGTGCTACTTTTGTATCTTGGAATAGAGAATAAGTAAGTTTTGATCCACCACACTCACTCTTTTCATCTCCCTTGATTTCAGATTCACGATAAACGTCAAAAAAAGTACCTATGAGCCGATAAAAATAAAGAAATTCGATGTATTTGCAATGAGATTCTCACGACTTTGTAAACAATAACACGCGACGGAAACGGGCACATTTTATCGATAGTGCTGGCGATTGTCGATAAAATGTATCGATAGTATTTCAGAATAGGATTAGTAACTATTGAAAAAGATGATAAGTCGATGTCACTGGTCCCACCAAATGCGAGTAATCGCTCAGCTAGTCTAGTCACTACCTCAGCAGTGAACTAAAAATGTCGAGGTGTTTCTTTTCTTAACACGAAAGTAATAATCTTTTCTTTGTTTTTGTAGTCGAGTTATCAACCCCTAATTATCTTTTGGTGGGACCATTGCTATTATCAAAGAAAATAGATCTAAAATATTATTGAACCGGGTTACTCACGTATTTAAGTCGATGACTGCTTGACATGTTTCGACCCACTAAGAGAGTGAGACCATCTTAATGGGTCATAACATGTCGAGCAATCATCGACTTAAATATGCGAGTACCTCTTTTCGATAATATTTTAATATGTTTGAATCTCACGTTAGTTATAATTCTAAAAAATATCTAGTTTACCAATATCCGAAGAGGAATTCCAAAAGCTTTCACAGGTAATGCCTGAACCTCTCGGAACCCTTCGGTTTTTGTAGATACCAGTGAAAATGCGACGTCTTGTGACGTAATTGCGTCATCGTCATTAAGGTATCTTTTAATAGAAAACGTCACTATCCTCCTAAGACCCGGGCCTTTTAAAATATTTTTAGTCAGAAAGTCCGAAGTGGCTTTTTATAAAACAAAACAATGGCGACCATTGTTAAGTCCTGACGTTATAGAATTAATGTTTACATTGTGATCTACCACCCAGGACCCAGGACCCAATGATGAACGCCATTTTGTTCTTTTAGAAGGCACTTGGGACTTAGGAGGTTATATTGGTTTTCACTTTTTGGGTCACCCAATTTGTGTAAAGTTTCATTCAGCTTTGTAACGACAATTAAGCACTAAATTTCGATAACAACTCGGGTGTTTATTTTACAAACTATAAGCCATATTATACATTTGTAATATAAAAACGCCGATCAAGTTTAAATTCCTAAAGATATTGTACTTAACTGTCGTTACAGAGCTGACTGCAATTAAGGTTTTTTTTTAATTTCACGCTAATTGGCTGTCCCTAAAAGTGAAAATGTCCTTATTGTTAATAGAGATATAAAAAAAACATTCCTCTTTAAGCTCGTGCTTAAATATAAAAAAACGACTAAATAGTACAACTAGAATATAATAGTTTGGATTTTTTTTGGAAATTCGTACCAAGCGACGATAACCTATCCTCATCATCAGCCTATGATAGTCCACTGCTGGACGTAGGCCTCTCTACTAACTATCCTAACTATGCGTATAAGCGCATTAGGAGGTAAATACCCATAATCGCCACGTAGGGCAAGCGGATTGGCGATCGCAGTAATGTGTTCACTACGATGACGCTATTGCCCATCATCATTTTTTTATCAAATAATGGTCAGTGACACTTCAATCCTTAGTCGAGTCTTACGACACTCACAGGAGGAGGTGGGGTGGTGACAAATGTATTCTTATGATACTTAAATACATAGGCAGCCACAACCAAGGAACAAATTTGAGTGATTAAAAAACACAAATAATGCCTTCGCCGGGATTAGAACCATGAACCTCCAGCTTCGTAGGCAGATTCACTAGGCTACGGAGGCTGACAAATAAATGAACTTATAAATAAATATTTCCCACAGGTATTACTAACCATACTTATACAAACCAAAAGCCCATCTAAATGCAAATATCGCAACATGCTAAACAAAACAATTATATCGATGACTTGTCTCGATCCCATTACTAAGCAAGTTTACAAACACCACCCAAATCATAGTAAGCATTCAAAATTCCACTTCAATCTACCAGTCAACTTTCCTCGTAACACACTACAACACATTCCAATATTTAACTGATATATTGACATTAATGTTTGCCAAAAATGCATGTAAATTAAATCTATTAGTGATGTTACTGATTGTAGTTTTATCGATAAGTTATGTCGTCTCTGGCGGTTATATGTCGGATAACGATATACTGGCTCGTTATGAAAGGAACAAAATCAACAAAGGTAGGTGCAAGTGCAATTATATACTTTATGTATTTACATTAAAAAGTCTTTAATACTGTTCGAACTGGAATCGAATACATGATAAAAATACGGTTGAGTAAAATGTGTAAAATAAGTGTCGTTGTAAATAAAAGATTACATGCCTAGGCCGTTTAAGTGGGAAATGTCGCGGATGACGTGTAATTGTAGGCCGAGGCGAAGCCGACGCCGACAAACATGAGATCCGAGCCTTTCCCATTTAACGGCCGAGGTGTGTATACTATTTCTGCTCAACGGAGCCGGCAGGCGGCAACTTAGTTTAGCGCAGGGTTACCGGAGGGCAGAAAACTAAATTACAATTTGATATCCATATTACATCATAAAAAAAATAAAAAAATAACATGTCCAATTTAAAGTAACTTGTGGGGCATTTAATTGTTAATTATTTTTAGAGTTAGAAAAACATATATTATGGCTCACAATTTCAATTTCACCCTGTATATCTAAGATTGGCCCTTGTGGCATTGTACCGAGGATGTTGGCGGCATTTCCTCGCTGTATCGCAATATTGACTTCTTGAAACTGTTCCTCAGGCGTCTGGCTGCGCCATAGACATAAAATAGATGGAATGGAGAGCTCCGGACATTTCTTCAGATCAAACTCGAATGAGAACCAGCCGGATATCCCGTTTGTTAACGCTTTGGCGTCCAGGAACAAACGTGCTGCGCCTAGTAAGTGGAATCAATAGGACGTGATCGTTTCGACCCGTCGCCCGCGGCGTCCGAATGGTGTGTTCGAATGCTCGGGGCTCGGGAGTGGTCGTTTTCGCCCGCCGAATCAATCAATGATTTTTATCTTTGAGGATTTAGTAATGGAGTCGGCTTCATATCGTTTCCCCTCTGCCAAAAACTTTGGCCAAGAATTTGTACATTGACCAAACCTGTATATAAAAACTATTTCATTAATCGATTCTTCGCAGTCTTGTAATCGTTATGTACCCGTAACAAGCTCCGTCAAAATGCCTGTATGTGCTATGTATGGATCCAAAACTCGTTCAAATACATCATGTATACAAAATATGCGATACCATTTCATATCTTGCCTTTATTTGTTTATATTACAACATTTTATTACATAAAATTGTTCAAGAGAATCAAGTACCAGGGAATCGATAGCAAAATCGGTTTCAAAAATATCGCACACAATTCGTATTTTCATTTTTGACTGATGGAGAAAGTTTGACATTTATTGTATTCTCGTATTTAAGGTTAATAAGGTCTACCCATCTTTAAATTTTGTAGGAAATATCAGACTTAGTGAATCAAGTAAGACAGAAGACTCTGCCTTGGTCTAATGTTAAGCTTATATGTAAGACAATAAGGTTGAATATTTATTGCGCTTATTTGGAATACGTATTACGCGCGAAAATACATAGTGATGTGAACGTTGCTCTTTATGACACAATGTCGAGAGTAGGTATAAAATGTCGAGATACGGACACTTGTGTTTACGTATATTAGTGTTCTCACAGTAAGTAAATAAAATCACAGTCTTATCGAATTCAATAACTTCATTTTTACAAGTGCTACTTAACGCTAGTTGGACCTATATTATAAATTGTATTTAGGTACTTACTAAAATATCACTAAGGAATATCAATATCACCGGCCCTCACAGACAACATATGTTGTCTGTGCCGGCCCTATTGCAAAAACTTGTATGTATACGCACCTACGCACCTTGTACCTTCGCACTTGTATTCAAATTGTATCCTTACGAGTATTCACAATTAAGCCTCAGTCAGTTTTACCCCAGCTAACTAAAACTTTCTTACTACAACAAAATAAATAATAGGTACTCGTATGTACACTCGTATGGACATACATTGTTTTCTTTCACAACCGCTAATTAATATTATTTATTAAATATTATAATTGATTTACAGATTTCGAAATGCACGTGATTGACCGAGACTTTCCTTACAGTTACAGGTGTAGTGAGAAATTACTTGCCTTCGGAAACGTTCGTAAACACATGCTGTTTCAGGCAGTGTCACCGAGTCTGACTGAAGTTGCATGACAGCTATTACTGTCAGTCTCAGTGAGATAGACTGAAACAGCATGTCGTTGACGAACGTTTCCGAAGGCAAGTCATTTCTCACTACATCTGTACAGCCTTCGTAGTCAAAGATCGCGATAAACGAAAACATAATCAATTGAAGTAGGTTAATGGCAAGACATTCAGGCGATTTTGTATTAAAATTGGTTGATTAATTAATAACTGTTACTAATTGTTTGTTTACTTTTATTTAAATACTCAAAACAACAATATATAGTACCAAGGTGCACGTCAATCTATGACGTTTAGAAAAATATATCGATACGATAATCTTCAGACACTTGAAAGCCATATTAATCGGTTCGATTACACCTACATCGATATTTGAAATTGTGTCCGCATAGAAATTTTACTGTATTAGTGTGATAATTTAACTTAGTGTTGTGGTATTGTTTAAGTGTGCGTGAGTAGTAACGAGAAGAAGAAATGCATTTGTAGTTAGATCGTTTACATGTGTGCTACCTCGTCCCCCTCGGAAATTGGCAGAATGTTTTGTTAGGAAAGTTATAGCGATACCGTCTCCCCATAGTAAATCCTCAAAGATTTTTATGTATAACGTCATGACATATACAGTCACTTGTTAGAAGATTTATTGAACTTGAGTTTAAAACGTATTTTTCGTAGTTTCTCCGTCAATTTTTTATACAATAGAAGAAAAGCAAAAGGTCTACTAAAACCCGCTTTGCCCAGACATAGGCCTAAAGCGGGTTGGTGCTTTGGGCAAAACGGGTAGGAAAGGGGTAAAGCGGGTAATTTTATAAAAAAACAAATTATAGTTATATTTAAATCAAATATTTAATAACAAAATTCTTGCATAAGCAATTTAATACAGTAATCGCCACTAAACGGAACATTGTAGTGAGACACAAAGAAACTGAGTGCCTCAAACTGGATGTACTACAATTATTGAATCTTTGAAATTTACACAGAAACGTTTTACATATTTTTATTATACTTTAAGTAGTAGAATTATTATTATAATCACGAAATCAGTCTTAAGACTCCTTACAGTCAATATAAATGTAGTAACAATAAATGTAAACGATTGATTAATCTTTAAGTTATAAACAAAAGGTCTTTTCCTTACCCACTTTGCCCTACCCGCTTTGCCCAAAACGACTTATTAAAGTTAACAAAAAATAACCTTGAAACACAAACAGATGCTTGAAAGCATTTGATCATATTTAAACGTTAAATCTATACAGAATCTCACAATAAAATTGTTAACTAGTAATCTTCAAAGGTATTTGACTAATCAATCAACAATCCCCTTGATTTATTTTAACAAAAACACCACAAAACTTTTATTGCCTTCAGCCACGTGTCCTCGGCATCTTACGGCTCGCTCAATACTAGTTGAAACTAGTCGGCGGTCGCGCTCATGCGGTGAATGCACAATGCACATATTTACAATACTGTTTCATAAAACGATGTATAAGCGTCTACCCGCTTTAGGCGGCCTACCCGCTTTTGGCCTGTATACCCTATCACCAGATATTGTGCATTTTCAGCATTTTTGATATAGCATATATTGCCGTGTGGTGACGGCAATAAGAATACATTTGTCACCACCCCAACTCCTCCTGAGGGTGTCGTAAGAGTCGACTAAGGGATTGAAGTGTCACTGACCATTATTTGTTATTAAAAGATTGATGATTGGGCGCAGCGTCATCATAGTGGACACATTACTGCGATCGCCAATCCGCTTGCCCAGCGTGGAGATTATGGGTATTTACCTCCTAATGTGTTTATACGCATAGTTAATAGGAGAGGCCTACGTCCAGCAGTGGACTATCATAGGCTGATGATGATGATGATGATCTATAGGCTATAGGCACTTTAAGGAGTGTCCTTTCAAGGGCTTATTTCCTTTTAAACTTTTGTGAGACATAGTTAATAACTAAAATACAGGGTGTTTGGGATAATGATGTAGGATTTCTGGAGGTGGTAAAGGAGACTAATAGGAAGAGTTTGAACCCTATTTACCTTAGTCCAATATGTGACAGTTCTTTTTTTAAATGAAAAAAAAATTAACTCACACTTGCCTACTAACCACAAGAAACTTATTTTGTTTGATGAGGACGTTCAACACTTGATCGACGATAACTTGTAAACTAATTGCTATTTTGTTGTACTTTTTTTTGTAATCAAAACCTAGAAAATCAAGCATGTTTTTACACGAATAGGAAGACTCGACATATTCCGACTACTTTTTTTTCACAAGCTGATAAAGTTTAATTTACTGTTAGAAATCAGTAATGATGAACTAGAAAAATTATTTAAAAAAATGTTGTGTGTGCCAAGTGGGAGTTCAATTTTTTTTTTATTTATTACTCAAAAGTATAATAAAAATCAATGTTATTTATTGCATATTTTGTTTTAAATTTAACTTTTCAAGTAAATTTTTGGTATTAAACTAAACATTTTGAAAAACGTGATTTAAAAAAAAACTGTCACATATTAGACTAAGGTAAATAGGGTTCAAACTCTTCCAATTAGTCTCCTTTACCACTTCCAGAAGTTCCTACATCGTTATCCCAAACACCCTGTATAATTTAACGGTTAAACTCACGTGTAAATACATTACGCGCGACTTGTTTGAGAGAGCGTAGCTTTCTACTATCGAGCACTGAGCCCGCGTTTACGCCAAGCGACTAGTAGCGAGCTTAGTGACTAAATACACGTGAGTTTTTTTCCTGTCTTTAATCAGATTACGATATTGAAAGCTCTTAAAAGGTTCAATACTATTTTTGTTACACCCTGTGTAATGTTTGTAGATGATTTACTAATTAATATTCTAGTTTTTTATTTATCAGGCAATGGCGGAAAAAGGCACATAAAGAATGAAGGCAAAAATGAGTCGAAACGATCTCTTTTGAATGATTTCACACTCGGTGCAGCAATGCTATTAGAAAATTCTAATAACAAACATATAGATTATAACGGTTTTACTAAGTCAGCAACTAAGTCCCTCTTCGATCTCGAAAACGAAACAAGCGAAGGTGTAAAAGAGACTCACGCTAACGAAGATGACTTCAATTATTTAAAAGATATACTAAATATTACTGAAGGAAACTCAACTGCTAAGAGAAGTATGAAATATGACGACTTGATCATCGACAGATTAGACGTAATTGATTTATTGAATAAAAGTAAAGACATAAATAATGCACCAAACAAGAGCGATGGTCAAATATGGCAAAATTCACTAGTTCCAGATAAAAATGTATACGAAATACTTCCTCCTACAACACAAGCACCAACATCAAAGCCCATATCTGAAAAAGGACTGGTAAAAGTTCTTTCGATGCTAACAAGAACTTTCAAAAAAATTATGAAACAGCACAATGCCATTAAAGTAATTAACGATCAAATGAACGACGCAAAGAAAGAATTTACTGAAACAATTGAAGTGAACCGAAAAAAGCTTAAAGATTTTGATATGAAATATACGACTATCATGAAGTTGATTGAAAAACTAAATAGCTTCCATGACTGTCTGAAACACAAAGAAGAAATGTTTAAAAAGAAAGAACAAATTATTTCTAAAAACATGCTAGATTTTGAAAATCAGCAAAATAAGTTTTTAGCTCAGCAGCAACAGTTTTACAATATCCAAAAGATGATGCTATTGCAAAATGAAAAAATCAACGAAAAACAAAATGCCATTGCAAAGATGCAGACGGAAATATCACACAGACAAAATAATTTTGCAAAAATATTAAAGAAAGGGAAACAATCATCACAAACTAACAAACTCCATAAGCTGACTACAGCTAGAACAAATGACATAGAAAAAAGTGAATCTACCACAAAAATTAAATCTCTTACAACTGAACGTACGACTTCAATAGAGCCTGTTAAAATAAATCTATTATCTATTCAACCTAATAATATAATCGAAGATCAAGATCAAATGATACTAAAAGAAAAAGATGAGAAATCAGTAGACGACTTAATTTATAAATATTACTTCAATAACACTTTCATAGATACTATTATAAAGAACAAAATTCTTGGAGGAATTAACATAGGAGACAAAACTAGCATAGCAAGGAGCGCAAAGCAATCAAAGAGGAACCAAAAGAAGTTCGCAAAGAATCCTATAAAACCAAAAACAACTTTATTATATCCCGTAAATAAGATGAACCTCAAACGGGAAAGACGGTGGATCAACCATCATTCTACAAAGAAGCATAAAAAGAGGCATCACAGTAAAGGACATCCGATGCTAAAAGACCAAAAAATAATCCCAGAAAAAACGACTAAAGCCACTACAATAACACCCGAGCCTCCAAAAAGAATGGAAATGGTGAAAAAAATTGAAAACAGTGTCATAAATCCTTTTGTTATAATGGCTACCAATTTTTGTAAGGAAATTGGGCAAAATCGAACTCAGCAGATATTGAATTGGTGCGTGGAAAAGGCGTTAAGACGTTTGAGCAGTCTGAGTAAGTATATCACTTATATTCTTATTTTTATATGACGAAGTTAGACAACTGAGCTCTCAGCCCACCTGATGAAAAGCAGGAACTGGGGCCCATGGACATAGTGACCAAAAAAATCCCCTATGCGCTGCCTGCTCTGAGATGGATTGCCTCTATCTATGCCAGTAATTACACCGGCTATCTCACCCCCAAACCGAAACACAGCAGTGCAAACACATTTAGCGGCAGGTTAACGGGTAAGATGGTGGTACGAGTAGCTATCCGGCGGACCCTGCACGAGGTCCTACCACCAGCAAATTAGTAAAATATTCTATTTATTAAGAAAAATCAAACAACACTCAAAAGCAATATTGTAAATTGTATCCATTGTTACTTTATCGCCACTTAGTACCTAACCACAACACGAGACTAGGTCGACTTTTACGAAAACATAGTCATACGGAGATTTGGACGCATATGATTCTTATGAAGCAGGTGCGGATAAAAAAATTCATTCAGGGGGGAGCATTGACTAGTTCAAGGTATGGGAAGTTGCATTGACTTACCATATGATAGTATTTTATTCTGGTCTGCTATTGCGAACACCGAAGTTCACAAATTTCGGGGATTTTTCTGTCACTTTGTCTTTACCAACTTTGTTGTTCACGGTAGCAAGTCAGAATCCTATTTTTTCAATTGTGAAAGGGCATTGCCCCCTTCCCTTGGATGCGCGCCTGTTATAGAGAGGGTAATTTTTGTATAATTTTTTTACAGATGGCAATATGTTGGTTCCGCCAGTGGTGCCTAAGCCCATCAAAAATACCAAAGAAACTGTCAACCCTGTAACACCGATCACTAAATCTACTACAACGACAACTAAAGGTAATTTTTAAAAGATATTTGTACTGTATAAAATAACCCCATTAGGCTGCCTTTCCACCAGAGATGTGCGAGGATGTGTTTCCATACCTACACCTAGGGCTGCCATCTCGAATTTTGCCAAACCCGGACAAAGAATATTAAAACCCGGACATTTGTCGTAAATCGCATTATTTCCCCCGGACGAGTCCGAAAATAATATAAAAAAAGACCTTTAATTTTCATTCATTTGTTTTCTTTTAATTTCACACAATGTGTAATTTCCAATAAAACAATAACAAAAACAAAACAATATTTCTTACGAAAAAATAAAATTTGAATCTTTTTTTTTATTACGTAAACAGAGTTAGTTAATCAGTCAACTTCTACTAAATTAACCAGAAAACGAGCAAAACACCATAATTCAGGCATAAAACCTAAAGCAACTCTGCTGGTTGCTTTAGGTTTTATGCCTGACGTACATATGGTCATATTAGGAGATCTAAATCTAACCAGTCAGTTTAATAATATGTTTTAACTGAATTCCCAGTGTAACACTAAATGAAGTTAGTGTTTTGTATTTATTAGGTGTTTACCTACTTGTACACAATACTGCCGATAGATACTTAAATTCAATGAGGTGCTTCCTTACATGGAAAGTGTCCCTTACATGAAATGGGTTTTCCCCGGACACTCCTTGATGGGATGGGGGATTTAGTTCTGGTTCGGATTGTCAATTTTTTACAATTATTTTATGGAACTGACACATCGCGTTTCAGTTTAGGTTCTAAATGAAATCGCATTATATTAGTATATTTTGGTGGCCTCCAGGTTTGATTACCCGGAAAATAATCATAAAAACATAAGACAAGAAACATAGAACCGTGTAGTGTATACAGCGTGTTACACGAGCCACCTAAAAACCTTCAAGGGGGTGATTTGCTAGATTATACTGAATAAGTTTTACTAATCTCACTCTAAATTCACGAAATCTGAAAAAAAAAATCGTCTTTTTCATACGCTTTGAAGAATTTTCACTTCTAGGGACACCCAATTAGCTTAACTCTCACAAAAAATAACCTCGATGTCAGTTTTGTAACGACAATCAAGCATGAAATATTCACGTTAATCCACTTTATTTATGTTTTTATATTGGATAAACGCGTATTCTTTCTGGATTAAGTGATAAAAAAATATTTTTGTTAATATTTAATGCTTGATTGTCGTTACAAAACTGACATCGAAGTTAACTTTTTCGTGAGAGTTAAGCTAATTGGGTGTCCCTAGAAGTGAAAATGCCCTTTGACTCGATCCATAACGAAATTTTGTATGAAAGAGCCAAAACTTTTTTTGACATTTCTGGGTTAGCTCCATAGTAAAAGTTGTTCAGTATAACCTACCAAATCACCCCGTTCAAAGTTTTCAGAGGCTCGCGTAACACCCTGTATATTGAGGATTTGATGCTCTAAACAAATATTATACCGATATTTGTATACTATGGGTACGTGATATAACATAACGTAATATACATATTATACTGTTATATTTTAGAACTTACCATTGGAACCACAACACCACCACTGTTTATCAAAGATCAAAAATATGCCACTACGTTAGCAGACCTGAGTGATCACCAATATTTCCCAGGTTAGTTATCCACACACACAAACCTATGTTAGTCCACTGCTGGACTTAGGTCTCTTCTATTGACTATGCGACATGACTCCAGCCTAGCATTGTACCGAGGAGAAGTTTCATAAGTTGCGTAACTTCCTTAGAGAATGTTCTCGGGAATCTTTTAATAAATAATCTAATCAAGCCAAGACCGTACTAGATGCCTTATGAGTTATATTTACTGTCTTGTTTACTTATTAGCGAAATGAAATAATTATTTATAACACATTTTTATAAGTTCTCATGGAAACTTTCTCAATGGGAACGTACTTTTATATTCTCGTGTAATTTCTCGGAAACTTTCAAGAATGTTCCTGCGATTTAAAG
>JALPQI010018626.1:0-25372 GCA_025490895.1 Thaumatotibia leucotreta
CCTGTTTTCTCATCATAAACGATTTACACTTACCTGCAAAAAGCTAAGGAAACCCTCTTTTGTTTTATGTAACTTAAACCTTAACTTAATGGAATTAGGTTTCTTTCGGGTTATGATTATATTCAGGTTGGCCTATTTGTCATAATAATCTTAAGAGAATAATATCAACATATTAGAACAACTTCTTGGCCTGACAGAACTGACATTGACAGTTAATACCGGTAATCGTGTTTAGGGGTACATCTCATTATACAGGTATTGCTGTCAAATAACTAAACCTCTAATATGTTTGAATACCAATATTGATTATAACACTATTTTGACATTAACCGATATACGTAGCGAAATTCGCTATTACAGGTAATACCTTATTTAAAACCTGTATTCAGATTACCGGTTGCGATCCCTGTATTGTATAGAAGTAGGTCTAGTCTACAGCTGCTGTCAAGGTAGCCAGGCCTACTACCGCGAAAATCGAAACTCGTAAATTTCGATGATTTTTCTCTGTGACTCAAACGAAGGCGTCATTAGACTGAGAGACAAATCCTCGAAATTAACGAATTTCGTTTTTCGCGGTAGGGCCGCAGGTGCCATCAATCAAAGTCATTCTTTATAGGTAAAGCACACTTAACTCATGAATCTCATGAAGGCCAAGCCACTCCAGGTGCGTGTGCGTGACGTGCGCGAGTGCGTAGCGTGCGCGTTGTAGCGTTCTGCACACGTATTTGGTGTGCAGAACGCTAACATAAAACGAAATTCGTAAATTTCGAGGATTTGCCTCTCTCACTCTAATGACACCTTCATTTGAGTGACAGAGAAAAATCCTCGAAATTTACGAATTTCGATTTTCGCGGTAGTAGACCTGTGTGGTTACCATGAGATGGCATGAGTTCTTTCTCACTCCGATGCAAAAGCGCAAACTCGACTTTGAAGTCGATTCCGCAATGCAGCTGCAGTGACAGTGGGGCAGTGTAGGTTCATAAATAAATGAATAACTTCCGTAGGTACAGTCAACGACAAAAAAAGGTGTACACAAAAATGTTCAAAAATATGTCCCAGTGCACTCTAATTCTGTGTAATAAGAACGTCGTAACGTATGAGCGGATTCTTTCAATACTTATTTTTGCACTTGACTGTACATAATTATTTATTTTATACCTACAGTTCTATCGTATCGGTTACTGTCTCTACACATAAATATACACGGTGCTCGCGAGCAATGCGAAAGATTTTAACTATGCATTCTAGACATCAAAATAAACAAAAAATATTATGAGACCTTAATGTCAATGAGGGTTTTCGATAATTTTTCTGCCACCAGGCGGCGCTTCGTACGCACCTGGTCTCGACAACTGTCAGATTCATACTATTCATAGGCACCTGGGCCTAAAATATTGAAATTCTATTTTTTTTGGAAGAGAATTGATTTTGTAATGGATTACGACTATTACACGGTCATCGAACTGAAGACGGAGCTATAAAACAGGCGCGCAAAGTCACTGGTATTAAAAATAATTACTTTAACTTTGTTAATTTCATGAGAATTGACTTGGAACTATTTTATTTATTTATTTTAGGTAACAATATGCCTAAAGTAATGGTTTTCAGAATAAATAAACCTATAAATATGTTGAAAATTAAATGCGCGTATTTATTTTGACAGTTCGTTAAACGGTCGGCTCAGTGCTGCCATCTCACCTCCCCATAGCGGCAGAAAAAGTATCAAAAACCCTCATTCCACCAAAACAAAATTATTTTTTTTTGGTATTTGAATACTTTTTAACATTTCCAGTACTTTTTAACACAACAACAATTTGTTTAAATTATTTATTTTAATTGTTTATTTTAGGTACAGGTTATTTCGTCAAGTCTATTTGTATTTATTGATTGTCAGGCAAAAGGTGTGGTAATATTAGAACACAAATTGTGGTAGCATTGTATTACGAAAAAAGATTGATTATCTCTGAAACCAAGCCGAATCCAGGAAATTTTATAACATTAAAGACTGTAAATATGGTCAGGGTCGCGTTTTATAAAGTTACAATTTACAATTTCACTGTTTGCCTCTCTTTCTAGCCAATTTGTGCGTGCGTCAGAGAGGCAAACAGCGAAATTGTAAATTGTAACTTTATAAAACGCGACCTTGGAATCCAGCATTATAATCTTTCGGAATGCTCATGAGCACCGTGTATACCTTAGTGCCAAAAGCACCAAGGACTGGATAAGTCTATCGTAAATATCGTAATGGAATTTGGCCGTGTGGTGACGGCAGCAAGAATACATTTGTCACCACCCCAACTCCTCCTGCGGGTGTCGTAAGAAGAGCTAGGGGATTGAAGTGTCACTGACCATTATTTGATAAAAGATTGATGATGGGCAGCAGCATCATCAATAAGTTATCATAGTGGACACATTACTGCGATTGCCAATCCTAAAATCCTTGCTCAGCGTGGCGATTATGGGCATTTACTTCCTAAAGCGTCTATACGCATAGTTAACACGTACCATGTGCAGCTAAAATCGATAGTGTCACCTCTCACGTGCAAATTCTCGCACAAAATTTCAAGCATAACCTGGCAACTTAAAAGTCCGCGAATACAAATTTTATCAAATTTTCGCTTTTTACAGCTGATACGTGCGGTGCGGGTAGGCAAGTTAACGTAGCTTAGTTCAAATTTCAAATTATCCCTATATTTAAATAGGGTCGTGCATCATTTATATGCTGCATTCACGTATCATAAATACCTTCAAATGCATCACATGTGATGCATGCACAAGGAACGTGTTAATAGGAGAGGCCTACGTCCAGCAGTGGACCATCATAGGCTGATGATGATGATATAATGGAATTTGTCATATGGATTTGAACGTTAAACTGTAGATAAACTTAATAACTTTAATTAGTTAGTGTTAATGTCCACATTAGTCGATAAAAGGTACATTATCATCACGTGGGGCCTTGTGGGGCACGTGACATGGCCATTAACATTACGATAGCTATTTATAGGCCGTAGGAGATTTACATGGCAGAAATACATGATTAATAGTAATAGGTACCAAGAAGAGAAAAGCACTTCGTCAACCATTCAACTTCAATAGACTCTTAACTTGTAAGCTGGAGGTTCCGGGTTCGAATACCGGCAAGTGAATTATTTGTGCATTTATTTATCACAAATATTTGTTCCTTGGTCGTGGCTGTATATATATTTATATTTAAGTATCTACTATTTAAAAATACCTTCTGGTTAGTTTTTCTTTGGAGCTAGATAATTGTGTTTCTTAGCAGGATCTTACGGCTAAGTGGCGCCTAGTGGCATAACGTTTTCGAGAAAACCATCATTGACCTTAGCGTGGGACTAAGGGTCGATTTTTAAATAACTCTGTACTCTGTCCAACAATCTGTCAATAAAAAAGGCGGCAAATTAAACTTTTACATTTTTTCAATTTTGTCACCTTTTTCTGCTGAGAGGCTGGTAGGTCATATTCATTATAATTTATTATTATTTTTTATTATACTTGGTTACTAAAAAAGCGCAAAAAAAATATCTAGGCGATATTTGATTTGATTTTAGAATGTTTGAGTTATATCATGAATGTAGGATTAATATGGATTTGACAACGTCATAATAATAGCAAGAACGAAAGGGATGGTCTTATGAAACTTTTTACTAGTGGAAGTGAAAAGGAACGATAATCGTCCGTCCTTATCACTGTGCCACTATTTTTTGTGTGTGTGTGCATTAGATGCTAAATGTAAGTGCCAGACAAATGCGTTGAATACGTCACTAAGTGCCTGTGTGGCACTTTCGTCTTAGTAGTAAGTGACTATGTCTATCCCTCTTAGTGGCACACTATGTGCGGCCCCTCGAGTTATATACAAAAAATATGTTTACTATAGCAACACAAGCACACTACTGTCACTTAAACGTCATTAGTCAAAACAGCTGTCAGCTGTCACGTCATGTCATGGAAAAATAGCTTGTTTATTCGATCGAGCGTGTTGTTTTTTCTCTACAAAGGATAATAACACTACAAAAGTCACTTAAATACATTTAATTATCTAGTAAGTCTCAAAAACAGGGCGTGCCGACAACCCTTGTAGTCAATGTCGTAGTATTTCTCGTAGAAATCCTGAATTAATTCCTCGACCTGCGAACAAAAATGTCGAATGATATATTACTGACGAAATGTGCCGTGTGCAGTGAAAATGCTAACGAACCTTATATAGAGTGTTGCGAATGTGATGCGAGCCTGTGTACGAGTTGTTTCGCCTCAGGGCAAGAGGTTGGAGACCACAAGAATAACCACAAATACGCGGTGCGGAAGAACGATTTTCCGCTCTTCGATAACTGCAACTGGTCATCTAAAGAAGAATGCAAGCTGTTGTCAGCTTTATCAACATGTGGATACGGAAATTGGGAAGAAATATCCAAAATGGTGCACAGCAGGTCGAAACTAGAATGCCAGGAGCATTATAAAAAGTACTATATCGAGAATGTACAGTACAAGGAGCTCAAAACGTTGCCAGAGACGGAACAGTCATTGTTTCCTAAGATAGTCACGCCGTATTGGTACAGTATGGAGATAAGTAACAACCCACCGAGGAATAACCAGGGTGATCCACATTTAGCCGGCTACAATGCTTACCGGTCTGAATTCGAGCTCAGTTACGATCATAATGCTGAAAGCATATTCAACATTGAAGACTCATATTCCGACGATGAGGATGACGATTGCATGGATGCTCTGAAAGTCTCATTAGTAAGTGCTTTAAATACTAGATTAAGAGAACGCCAAAGACGTTACGAAATAATACAGAATCATGGTTTAATCATGCCCAATAAATTGATATCTTGGATACAGAAGTTTGACAGAATTCTGTCACGGCAGAAAGCTGAAAGGCTTTTGGCCTTCATGCAATTCATGACTGGGATGCAGTTTGATGCATTTATGGAATCCCTTGGTGTGGAGGCAGAGCTACTTCAACGGATAACTAAACTTATAGAATACAGGAAGAATGGTATTCGGACACTCTACTGTGCAAGATTGTATAAAGAATTGAAGAAAGAGCATGATACACAAATGAAGGATCAAAAATATTACACAATGGCCATGCAGAAAAAGTTTGAGAGCCAGTCACCGGTCAAAATGAGTGGCAAAGTTTGTTTCTCTAAAGATTTACACTTGAAAAAGTACAAACGGCAGATGAATCCATTAGAAATCATTGATTTACCTGGATTCCTTCATTTATCCGACTCCGAAAAGACATTATGTTCTAATTTGAGGTTAATTCCGAGGAACTACTTGGAGATCAAGGAACAACTGATTGCGGAGAACAATAAGTTAGGATACCTGAGATTATTGGACGCTAGACGTATAGTGAAGATAGATGTGAACAAAACTAGAAAGATATATGATTATCTTATTACTGAAGGATTTATATATAAACCAATCTAATTAAATGTTTTCTTATTTTTCACCCTGTATTAATCCCATGAGCAAAATAACATTACACTCTGTCTGGTTAGGTATTAAAAAGGTAGGTTTAGCAAATATACATAATATAACAAGGAAATACAGTGATTTACATTGTTTTGATTCATTAAGTACCTAGTTTGGATTTTTAAATGCATTTTTCAATAAAAAGATACTGCAAGATTGTTTACCTAACCTAACCAAACAGAGTATAGTAAGGATCTACAGTGATGACTGATGACTTACTTTGAATCCAAACTTTTGGTAGAGAAAGATGGCGGGGTTAGTCGGCGAGACATGCAGGGTGACATCCTTGCCTGTGCATGTCTGTAACAATATTAATATTAAATAATTTGCTGTTCCTCTGTGTAGAGTTTCTTTAATATTATCTTGAGCAACTGTGCAATTTTTTTATTGTGTGGACTCTGGAAGGAAAAGTATTTTCCTTTCCTAGGTTTCACGCTAGTGCATTCCACGAGAATGTGGGGTACGTAACGCCGTTCTTCGCGTACATCTAAGAAAGATACGAATACAATTTTTGGTGATTAAAATACAAAAAATTACAACTTAGAAATAACACAAATTACTAAAATTAAATTTACATTCAATACACACACACAGCTTATTACATTACAGCCCCGTCCCTTGCCGTTTCCGATGCAAAAGTACCCATAACGCTGGCAGCATTTTCACGCTGGATTGCCATGGATAACCTTTGCACCAGAAACGACTCAGAGCGGGGATCCTCTCCCTTTAGTCTGAGCCGGCGACCAATGTCCTGCACAAACTGCTTTGCATCTCCACCCCAACAGCCCGCTGTCTCCATTTTTGGTGTATCTTAATTTTGACGTGACAACGTCTTATAAATTGGTTTGCCGGGTGACACTCCAAGAAACTGCGTTACGCTCCGCTCACGTTATGCGCTCACAATGAGAGCGAGTGAGAGGCACGCGTTGTCGTTGTCACGTAAAACTTTCGCCCGTATACCGACTTTACAGGCAACCAATTTTTTTTATAACTGGAAGTTTGTATTCGTAGCGAATTCTCGCACTTTCCATCTGTTTCAAAGCCGTCATGTTCCCGACAAAGACGTTTTCGGGTAGTTCTATGCGATTATTCTGTCGCACCAATCAAGTCATTACCTTTCCCAAATTATTGACGAACTGCGTATAAACAGTGGAGTTATTTTTGATTATCTTTTAGCATACGCATGTTTGTCTGCTATTCTGGCATAATGGCGTTTGCTTTTATAAAACGGAAAATAAAGTGGAGATGGTAATGAACAATAAAAACGCATAACAAAATCGCATAGAAACACCCTTTCGTGAAATGCACCCGCGACACTCACTGAGCGGCATCTCGGTGTTGTGTGGCCAAATATGCCGAAGCTGCGCCCCTACCCTACTATGATACCTGTAGGAGATGATACAGTATGAAGGTAGCGATACCCGCTCGCCGCCTTTCGGGCCGGACGAGTATGAAGATGTACGTTACGTCAGTGGCAGACATTGCTATAATATGATACCTGCAGCAGATGATACAGCATGAAGGTAGCATTGCCCGCTCGCCGCCTGTCGGGCCGGACGAGTATGAAGATGTACGTTACGTCAGTGGCAGACATTGCTATAATATGATACCTGCAGCAGATGATACAGCATGAAGGTAGCATTGCCCGCTCGCCGCCTGTCGGGCCGGACGAGTATGAAGATGTACGTTACGTCAGTGGCAGACATTGCTATAATATGATACCTGCAGCAGATGATACAGCATGAAGGTAGCGATGCCCGCTCGCCGCCTGTCGGGCCGGACGAGTATGAAGATGTACGTTACGTCAGTGGCAGACATTGCTATAATATGATACCTGCAGCAGATGATACAGCATGAAGGTAGCATTGCCCGCTCGCCGCCTTTCGGGCCGGACGAGTATGAAGATGTACGTTACGTCAGTGGCAGACATTGCTATAATATGATACCTGCAGCAGATGATACAGCATGAAGGTAGCGATGCCCGCTCGCCGCCTGTCGGGCCGGACGAGTATGAAGATGTACGTTACGTCAGTGGCAGACATTGCTATAATATGATACCTGCAGCAGATGATACAGCATGAAGGTAGCATTGCCCGCTCGCCGCCTGTCGGGCCGGACGAGTATGAAGATGTACGTTACGTCAGTGGCAGACATTGCTATAATATGATACCTGCAGCAGATGATACAGCATGAAGGTAGCGATGCCCGCTCGCCGCCTGTCGGGCCGGACGAGTATGAAGATGTACGTTACGTCAGTGGCAGACATTGCTATAATATGATACCTGCAGCAGATGATACAGCATGAAGGTAGCGATGCCCGCTCGCCGCCTGTCGGGCCGGACGAGTATGAAGATGTACGTTACGTCAGTGGCAGACATTGCTATAATATGATACCTGCAGCAGATGATACAGCATGAAGGTAGCATTGCCCGCTCGCCGCCTGTCGGGCCGGACGAGTATGAAGATGTACGTTACGTCAGTGGCAGACATTGCTATAATATGATACCTGCAGCAGATGATACAGCATGAAGGTAGCGATGCCCGCTCGCCGCCTGTCGGGCCGGACGAGTATGAAGATGTAAGTTATGTCAGTAACAGTCATTGCTATATACACGGTGGAATTTAATCGGTGAACAGGAACCCATTTTTCTAATTCAGTAATCGATGGCGGTCACGTTTATGTAGTACTTAAGTGGAACCAAGTTTTTTTTTTAGCATAACAAATTTTTATGTTGTGATTAAACTTTAATTAAAATTTATTGTCATCCTACTAATGGTTTAGTCTGAAAAGTTTAATACCTCTTTTCAAACTATCAGCCATGCATCGCTCTTATTTTACATAGGAATAGAGTCTCTATCGCAAAAATTAAAGCATGTGAGTGGTTATTGCTCATTTATGTTTTAAGTTTCTATGGCTGATAGTTTGAAAAGAGGTATTAAACTTTTCAGACTAAACCTTTAGTAGGGTGACAATAAATTTTAATTTCAACATAAAAAAAATTATGCTAAAAAAAACTTGGTTCCACTTAAGTACTACATAAACGTGACCGCCATCGATTACTGAGTTAGAAAAATGGGTTCCTGTTCACCGATTAAATTCCACCGTGTATAATATGATACCTGTAACAGATGATACAGCATGAAAGTAGCGTTGCCCGCTCCGCCGGCCGGATGAGTACCTACGAAGATGTACGTTACTTCAGTTCAGTGGCAGTCATTGCTATAATATGATACCTGTAGCATAAAGGGGCAATGCCCGCTCACTGCTACTCAACGCACGAGTATAAAGATGTACGTTGGTGGCAGTCATTACTATAATATGATCACAGAAATTTAACTCGTCGCCACTCGGGTCGGACGAGTATGCAGATGTCCGTCACGTCAGTAGCAGTCATTCCTATAGTGTAGTATTGTACGATACCTGTAGCAGATGATACAGCATGAATGTAGCGATGCCAGCTCGTCGCCACTCGGGCCGGACGAGTATGAAGATGTACGTTACGTCAGTCGCAGTCATTCCTATAGCGTAGTATTGTATACCTGTAGCAGATGATACAGCATGAATGTAGCGATACCAGCTCGTCGCCACTCGGGCCGGACGAGTATGAAGATGTCCGTTACGTCAGTAGCAGTCATTCCTATAGTGTAGTATTGTACGATACCTGTAGCAGATGATACAGCATGAATGTAGCGATGCCAGCTCGTCGCCACTCGGGCCGGACGAGTATGAACGAGATGTACGCCACATCTGCAGGCACGAGGAACGCGAAGCCGATCACTAGCCGCTTGTACGTCACTACGCAGCTGAATTCCGGGTATTCTAGGGATTCCGTCACTGGAAAAGGGGAATTAAGTTATTATTGCCCTTTGACAATGGATTTGTGACTCATATAATCTCGCTTTAATACTTGAAAGCTTGATTTTATAGTCCTCTTATTACTCTATATCTATATTCTCACAACGTTCGTGTTTTAAAATCACGGTCACTGGTGCAGAAAAAGCCTACTTTCAATTTGTATCATAAATAAAAAAAAAGCAAACTAGCAGGCTTCACGCGAAATGATTACTGCGTATTATTTATAAACGATTCTGATTTCAGGAAGACACAGAACTATGCATGTGTAATTGAAGAAATAAGAAACAATTTAGTAAGCGTGCAGCATACAAACATTGTTATCTGTCTTCCTGTGTTCAAACTTAGTGTTTTTTATAATGTATATAACAAACGCGTAGAGACATTTAATAATCTCTTATATTTAGATAATCTTGTGCACCAGTATGCATATATACTAGACAGTAACAAGCATTTAGAATACTCATATAAAATGTTTACAAGGTTAGGACTAATAAATAAGCGTGGAATCACAACTATTTTGGAAGATTTATGTACACTTATTACTTTAATAGATTCCAACCTTCATATCTCAAATGAGAATATTGAAGACGGAAACCAATTTGATGTCGACACCGACACGACGAATGTCACTACCAATGTAAATAGTAATTCTGATAAACAAGAAAATGTTGTGCGAAATATTAGTAACAATGATTTTTTTCGTTCTTAAAGATTCACACACATCATTTATAGTTCTACACCAAAACATTGCAAGTGTTTTGCAAAAAAGAGACCTACTGGAAATAACCCTTTCTGAGATGCATCAGGAGGGGATAGATCCAGATGTAATTTGCTTATCGGAAACGTTTGTAAAGAGAGGCTGTGAATCAAATATTAAGATTAAAGGTTACAAGTTAGCCTCCCACTTCTCTAGGGAAAAAAACAGAGGTGGTGTTTGTATTCTGACTAGAATGGGACTAGAATTTAAGGAATTATTATTTGTTAATCGTCAAGCGATTCAATATGTTTTTGAATGTTGTGCTATGGAGTTAATGCACAGTAAACTAATTATAATAGCTCTGTATCGTACCCCAAACTCTGATGTTAATATATTTTTCCAAAAACTAGACGACATTCTAAATCAATTGACTAAAAAAAAAGATAAAAAAATTGTTCTGACCGGTGACTTAAACATAAATACACTTGTGCAAAATAAAATCTCCAGTCAGCTAAATGATCTCGTAAAATATTATAATTTAAAGACCCACATTTCTGACCCTACTAGATTAAATTCCTGCATAGACCACGTTATCAGCAATATCGAAGACGCTAAAGGTCAGCTTCTTCCTTTAGGCCTATCGGATCACGAAACGGCTCAAATTCTAAATATTCCAGATACCAAAAAACATCTGCAGCAAAATATAACGTATGTGACAAAAAGAGATTACAGCTCATGTAACATACGTAAATATAGAGAGTGCCTTAAATCCCTAAGTTTTTCTGAAACATTTCAGGCTTCGAACTTGAATGAGGCTTTTAATTATTTTCACCACTTAGTTTGTTTGTTTTATGAGCTTTGCTTTCCGCTTATTAGGTGTAAAGTCTCGGCTAACAATACACATAAATGGATAACTAGAGGTATAAAGCAAAGTTGTAAATATAAACGCACTCTACGTTTCCGACATTATAGAGATAAAACATCGAAAAGCAAACATAAATACAAATTATACTCTAAAATCCTACTTGACTGTATAAATAACTCACAGAAATTACACAATCAAAAACGTATACAGAACTCTGCAAATAAAGGCAAGGCATGTTAGAATATTATTAAAGACGATCCAGGTCACGTAACAAACAAAAGTTATGAACAAATAATTAAGGGCGGTATTGTTATTAAAAATCCTAGTGACATAGCGCATGAATTTAATAATTATTTTATTAATCGTACATGCAATAATATCCCTAACTCTACAATAAAGAACACGAACTCGAAATATGTAAATAATTCAATATTCTTAGCCCCAGTAAGCAACAACGAAGTGACAAATATAATACGGTCACTCAAAAATACAAACTCGACAGGATATGACGGCATATTAACAAGAATTCTAAAACTATGTGTTGACGAGCTAGTGACGGTTATAACTCATTTAATTAATTTATCCTTTGAAGAGGGGTGCTTTCCGGATAATTTAAAGTTGTCTGTAGTCTCACCGCTTTTCAAAAAAGGTGACAAGTCTGCAATGTGTGACTATCGACCAATCACACTTATACCTATAATTTCAAAGATATTTGAAAAGGCTATCTATGTGCGAATCATGTCATTTTTGGAAAAATATCAGATACTGAAAAAAGAACAGCATGGATTTCAAAAAAACAAAAGTACTACACTTGCCACTTTTACTCTAATGAATGATGTTATCCGAAGCATTGATAAAAAGAAGCCAACAGTTGTAGTGTTCTTTGATATGTCTATGGCATTTGATTTTGTGTTGCACGATCTATTAATTCAAAAACTTAACAATCTTGGGATTCGAGGACCGGCTTTAATGTGGCTTAAATCATACTTAAGAAACAGACAGCAGTGTGTTGAAGTCATGGGTTCTCAAGGTTCCACAATAATACGCTATAGGTCGTCATACATTCAAAATAGTTCAGGAGTACCACAAGGTAGTGTACTAGGGCCCCTGCTTTTCCTCATTTATATTAATGACCTACCAGACATTACTACACATAAATGTACACTTTTTGCTGATGATTTATCGATTATAGTGACATGTAACAATGAATCAGAATACAATAATGACATTAATAATACAATTAAATCAGTAATAGAATGGCTTAAATGCAACAATTTATCTGTTAATCTTGACAAAACTCAATTTATTCAATTCCGTAACATACGAGACAAAGGTACTTTACTCGACGTCCAATATAGTAATACCAAAATTAAAGAAGTTGATACAGCTAAATTCTTAGGAATCACCCTAGATAAGAACTGCAATTGGAAAGTTCAAGTAGATACTGTGTGTGATAAACTCTTGAAGTTTGCATACGTTTTGAGGCGACTTCGCAACATCTCAGATTGGAACACCGTCATGATAGCGTATCACGGATATGTTGCATCGAACTTAAAATATGGCCTCCTTGTTTGGGGTAATTCCAGTGAAATGGACAGAGCATTTATAGCACAAAAGAAATGTGTAAGAGCGATGTGTGGGATATCTTCCAGGGAATCATGTAAGCCGCTATTCAAAAAATACGATATGCTGACATTGCCATGCATGTATATTTTAGAGGCAGCAGTCTGTGTAAAAAAATACCCTGAATTATTAAAAAAAGCATCAGATGTCTACCACAGAAATACGAGATATCCCAACAAACTGGTTTTAGACTTCATTCCAAATAGTTCTCTTTTTAATAAAAGTAGTTATAATATGTGCATGAAAATATTTAATTCCCTTCCGGAAAGCATGAAGCATCTTCCTCTTAATCCTTTCAAAACACAGCTTCGTCTATGGCTCAATGATCGAGTGTTTTATACTCTAAAGGAACTATTTTAAATCGAAATGTTTAGTTGTAAGCTTAGTTATAAGTTAACATTTGCATGCTTAATCAGCAAAATATGTTATCGTACCGGAAACATGTACCAAAACACCTCATTGTACCGTATTTTTTGCAAATAAAGAATTATTATTATTATTCTCTTTATTTAGTTCATTTCTTAGGCTAGGTTTTTTACAAAATGTCTATAAAAGTAAAATAAAATAAAACATACAAAAGCAATACAAAACATGTAAACATAATATAAAAAACCTAACCTAGAGAGCCGCCGGCAACGGGGCGGGCCCAAGCTGCCGGTGGTTAGGGCTGCAGGGAGAGGAACCGCCGGACTATGCGCGCCGTGTCCAGGATTACCGCCTTCTGCATCTGACCCTTGACCCAACCACCTAGCGAGAGCCTCTTGAGGTGTTGATCGAGACTCTTCGCTATGAGACCGTTCGCGGAAACAACTATCGGTACAATGATCGCCGAATCAACCTCCCACATGTCGGTTACCTCGTGAGCCAAGTCAAGGTACTTACTGGCTTTGTCCTTCTCGGCCTTCACGAGGTTCTCGTCATGGGGGATGGTGATGTCGATGAGCATTGCCCGGCGTTGGGATCGATCTATCAGCACGATATCAGGCTTATTGGCTACAATAGTCCTGTCCGTGATGATAGATCGATCCCAATAGAGCGTGGCACGACCATTTTCGAGAACTGCCGCAGGTGTGTACTTATAGTACGGCACTTCGAAGTCCACAAGGCCGTATTGAAGAGCAAGCTGCTGGTGTATAATCCTGGCTACGAGGTTGTGTCTGTGCAAGTACTCGGTGTTAACAATCTGAGAACAACCGGAAATAATATGCCTGAGTGACTCACCGGGACGGCGGCATGCCCGACAAATGTCGACCGTACCGTCCTTCAGGATATATTTCCGGTAGTTATTCGTCATGATAACCTCGTCAGCAATTGCACAGGCAAAACCCTCGGTTTCTCCGAAGAGGTCCCCGAATCGTAGCCAGTTCACCGACGCGAGCAGATCTACGTCAGGTCCCGTGAGGGCCTTGTAGAACCGCCCGTGTAGCTCCTTGCTCTTCCATACCGCCTTGCGGTCCTCAGTGCTTAGTACCACAGGTCTGCGCCAGTTCTCTTTTGCCAAGGAGAGCGGCGTGAGGTTCCGGTCTACTGCCACCACATCACGATGCATCCCGCACTCATTGTTAAGAAAGTAGTTTCTAAGATTGTACACCTCGCGGTTGTGGAGGTTTTTGGCATTTAGGAAGCCGCGGCCCCCACACTTCCGCGGGATGTACAATCTCATAACTGATGAGCGCGGGTGTAGCATTCGATGTGTGGTAAGCAGTGTACGGACCCTTCGATCCAGGGCGTCCAGCTCGGTCTGAGTCCACCTTAGTATGCCAAAGGAGTATGTGAGTATGGGTATTACCCAGGCGTTGAAGGCGCGCACTTTGTTGCCTCCTGACAAAAGACTGTTAAGTACTTTTGTGAGCCGGCTGAAAAAGCGCTCCTTCACCGCCTGTCTAATTCCCATATCTTCAATACCCAAAGACTGTGACATACCAAGGTATTTATAGGTTTCTGCTTCCGAGATAGATCTGAACGACATTGTCTCAGAAAGCTGTAAATTTGTTGAATTTACTACTTTCCCCCGCTGCACATGCATAACCGCACACTTATCGACACCAAATTCCATATTGATGGCACTACTGAAAACTTCAGTGGTTCGCAGTAGTTCCAACAAGTCTTGGCTATTTGGCGCAAATAATTTGAGATCATCCATATACAGAAGGTGAGAAATGACTTCACCCTCTCTCCGAAGCCGGCAACCTAGTCCTGAATCCTTCAGCAGGGTACTGAGGGGATTCAGAGCTAGGCAGAACCACAAGGGACTCAGACTGTCACCCTGGAATATTCCTCGCTCGATCCTTATAAAGTCCTGCGGACCAGAGGAGCCATCTCCACCTCCTGGTTGACGAAGGACTGTGGTCCACTGCCTCATACACGTGCCGAGAAAGGATCTTAAAGTTGCATTAACTTTATACAGCTCCAAGACCCTTTCCAACCATGAATGAGGCACCGAATCATAGGCCTTCTTGTAGTCAATCCAAGCAGCGGAGAGGGCCCCTCTGTTACGCCGGACTTGCTGGCAAATGGTCATGTCGATGAGGAGGAGCTCTTTAGTACCACGGGACCCAACCCTACATCCATTTTGAGCAGGAGCCAAAACATTGTTCGAAACAATGTGCGTGTTAATTTTTACTCTCAAAATGGATGTAAGGAGCTTGTACAGTGTGGGCAAGCACGTGATGGGTCGGTAGTTCTTCGCTTCCGTGGTACTACCGGACTTGTAGAGCAGGAAGGTTACTCCAGTTGTTAAGGAAGGTGGCAGGGAACCGAGCTCGAGGGCTTGTTGGAATTGCGTTGCCAATCGTGAGTGCGAGCATCGAAACCATTTTAGCCAGAAGTTGTGCAATCCATCCGGCCCAGGACTTTATTATTATTATTATTTGTATCTCCTTGGGGATCACGGGCTTACAAATCCCGGTTTTTTGATAGGCTTCCGCGGGGATACAGATCCAACACGTAGAGGCCCTTTGTTATTATTATTATTATAACTATTCCTTGAACATGCATTGCTAGTTATGTAACTCAGTAATGTACCTACTAGTAACTAGTCACTGACCATTCTTTGATAGAAGATTGATGATGGGCAGCAGCGTCACCATAGTGGACGCATTACTGCGATCGCTGAACCGCTTTTACCTCTTAATTAGCGATGTAACGAATATCGGTTTTGGAATATTCGCGAATGCGAATATTTGCAATTCATATTCGCGAATGCGAATATTGGGTATTAATAATATTATACATACATATACACAGATAATGCTGGTAGAACATGCCCAAAGGCATTAAGTTTTTAACTGAAATATAACATTTTATTCATCATTCAGTTAAAATGTATCATTTTTTGAGTCGCAGGTGCATGTTTTTGTACCTAGACATCTGTATTAACGTCAACTTAGAATGTAGTATTTCCTGCGTTCCTGCCTTAAGTGAATGAAATAATTAGATAAAAAATATTCGCAATAATCGCGTCAATTTTTTGCGAATGCGAATATTTTAAAACATGCAAATATTCGCGAATGCGAGTATTCGTTACATCGCTACTCTTAATGCGTCTATACGCATAATTAATAGGAGAGGCCTATTTCCAGCAGTGGACTGAGATAGGCTGATGGTGATGAATCTTATATTACCACTTCAAATTATTTGATCAGCACCAAAAAAATTACCTATTTTGACCCTTATGCCGTACGTTCTAAAGTTGTTGTTGTTGTTGACGTTCTAAGGCACCCCAGAGGTGCAAAGGGCCTTCACAAGATCGCGCCACGCCTCTCTGTCCTCAGCAACACTTTTAGCCTCCCTCCAGCTTAGGCCAACCGTACGGAGCTCGTTTGAGACGAATCGCTGCCAGGAGTGCACTGGCCGTCCAGGAGGTCGGCTGCCGTTGGGCGGTTGCCAGTCAAAGGCAATGTAGGCGTTGTTTTGCTCTCCTCACCGGATAGTGTGACCTATCCATCTCCATTTCCTGGAGGCAATCTCAATGTCTATAGGTGTATGGCGGCATATAGTCCACAGGTCTTCGTTCCGGATGGTGTTTTTTAAGGTGGGACGTTCTAAAGTGTGTGTATATTTTTCGACTCACAGTCAATACCAGGCCAGAAGAACTGCGCGCACATATTATTGACGGCGGCGATGTGGTGTGGACGCACGTATGAGTAGTCTATGGTCGCGTTCGGAGGCGGCTTGTAATCTGGGTTGTTTCTGAAAAGAAAACTAATTTAGGAAGTGAGTTGCCAGTTTAGCGCACACAGGAGTATGCTGTATGCTTGTTTGTCACCAATTATATATCATAGAAAAAAAGTTATGACTATGAAATAAGTTGAATTGACGTTAAAAAATATTGACCGGAAACGTCCGGAACGAAGTTTCAATCCCCATATAAAAATGAGTTAATATGAATAAATGTATAACGAATAACGATACGAACGATAATTCATTTAATCATTCGTTAATCCATAGAACGAATGATTTAATGAATTGTCGTATGAGTTCATGGGTTATGGTGTTCTGTGGTTTGATCAAAAATAATTTTATTTTACAAATGAAAATGTGATACTGATTTTATTTTATTTTATTTTATTTTATTCGGAAAACCAACAGCTACAATTACTAAAACTAGGTTTTACAAATTAATTATCTAACAAGCCAATTAAAGGTTTCCACAGATATGGTACATAGATAAACACAGCAGACAAAGCATAAAAGCATATAACCACACAAACTTAACATGCAGCGGCAAGACATATTACAGTGAGAAAAGAAAAGTAACTTATTGAAAATATCCATAATATCTATAAGAGACTATAAGTACATATTTGAGTATATAATGGTATGCTAGTTGCACATACGGTCACCTGCAGCAGGCTGGGGAGCAAAGAAACTCGATGACATAAGTTTTTTGACTATCGCGGGTTTTAATAAATGTAGATCCAGATTGTAATTTTGGCACAGTTCATTCATTGACCTCGCAGCTCGGACAAAATAAGAATTTTGACGATAATTAGTTTTAGTCGACGGAAGTGACAAAGGCCGGTACTGTCTCGATGAAGCTCTAGGAATATGAAAATTTATATTCTCTATTAGTTCAGGGCTATCAACAGATCCAGTTAAGATTTTATTGAAATAGACCAAGTCAATGACTTTTCTTCTCAAATCTAAGGGAAGAAAATGGTGTCTTAGGCACCTGTCATAATAACACGAATCTGTAGTTTTAGTTTTGTATTGAATAAATTTTAGGAATTTTCTTTGGATAGACTCAATGCGTTTAATATAGATATCGTAGCAAGGATTCCACACAACTGAAACATACTCGAGGATCGAACGCACGAACGCACAGTATAAAACCTTTATAGGCTTAACTTTTTTAAATTTTGAGGTTGATCTCATGATAAAACCTAAAGATCTGGAAGCTTTCTTAACTATTTTGTCAATATGATTATCAAACAGAAGCTTTGGGTCTTGATAGAGGCCCAGGTCTCGCGTTGAGAGAGAATTATTTATATTAATTGAATTAAGTGAATATGTGAACGAGATTGGATTAGGTTTGCGAGTAAACGACATGGAAATACACTTAGCAACATTAAGATCTAGTCGGTTTTCGCTACAATATTTAATAAAATTGTTTAGATCATCCTGTAGTAACAAACAATCATTAATGTTCCTAACAAATCTATAGATTTTGGTATCATCAGCATAAAGTAGAAATTTAGAGTGTTTAAAAATACTGTCTATGTCGTTGATGAATATTACAAAAAGCAAAGGACCTAAAAGTGATCCTTGGGGCACGCCAGAAGGAATGCCAACCCAGTAAGAAACAAAACCATTAACAGTTACCGCCTGAGATCTATTTTCCACATAAGATGTAAACCATCTAAAGAGATTGCCATGGATACCACACTTTAAAAGCTTCTGCATAAGTATTTGATGGTCTATTCTGTCGAACGCTTTGCTAAAATCTGTATATATGGCGTCAACTTGTCCACCACCCTCCATATTACGAGAAACATAGTCAGAGAATAACAATAAATTC
This sequence comes from Thaumatotibia leucotreta, assembly GCA_025490895.1. Classification (NCBI taxonomy): domain Eukaryota; kingdom Metazoa; phylum Arthropoda; class Insecta; order Lepidoptera; family Tortricidae; genus Thaumatotibia; species Thaumatotibia leucotreta. Next base: position 18,563 of record JALPQI010018626.1, read on the forward strand.
GAATCTGTAGACTTCCTTTTTACAAATCCATGTTGCTCAGCGATAAGGGATATTTTAAGTGATGAATAAACTTGACTATGGACAATTTTTTCGAAAATTTTTGCAAAAATACATAACTTAGATATTGGTCTATAATTTTTTATGTTTGAACGATCACCAGTTTTGTGGACTGGGGTAACAAAAGCCGATTTCCAGATCTTGGGAACAACGCCTTCAGCGAGAGATCGACGGAAGAGTATACAAAGAGGTTTAACAAGACATTTAGCACAGTTTGAAATAAAAATGGGTGGCACGAAGTCAGGTCCTGCACCTTTATTCAGATCAACGGACTTTAATAGTTTAAGGACTTCGCTTGAGTTAACTTCGATGTCGCATATATTTGCGCTAGTAGTGGAAGAATCGATAGCAGGCTGGATGCCACTTGAATTACTACAGAGGAAGGTTGTTTTAAAATAATCAGCAAATAGGTTACAAACAGACTCACCAGTACTAGCTTGGGTAGAATTGTAGTTCATAACGGCAGGAATACCCTGTGACCCTTTATGTAGCGACTTAGTGTAGGACCAAAAATATTTTGGGTTCTCTACCACCGCGTCTTCAACTCTGCTGATATATTCAGTGTAGCAAAAGACCTCAAGTTTTTTAGCCCTTTGCCTGAGCAGTGTGAAAGTCCGTAAATCGGAAAGAGAACCATATGATATGAGAATAGTCCGAATGAATGAATAATCTAGTATATGAAAGAAGATGAGTAAACGTATAAGTTATGTAACGAATGAACGTTTGAAGTGTATGTACAGTCGCCTCTCGTTAATTCGAAACTCGAAGGACCTATGCAAATATTACGATTTATCGAGAGTTTGAAATATCAAATGGTCGGAAATATTTGGGAGAAAAATTAAAGTACGAGGTGTTAAGTAATAATCCACTGTTATTTATTAAATGCATTTTTTCTTCCACTTTTTCGATTAAGTCCTTCTTTTCAGCAACCATCAAGCATCTATACTTTCTAGGAGTCATAACTAACGTAAAGTTTTAATCTGTACACATAACCAACGGAAAAGTAACTTAGCTGAGTGGCAAACAAATATGTAATTAACAACAAATGCTCGTGCAACTTTTCTTAAATGTAGGGTACTTGCCTCTTTAATCTCATAACTTTGAATTGTCGAATGTTTGACGTCCACGAGTTCGAATTAACGCGTGGTTTTATTGTGTAGCTATTACTTTTTTGTTTGAATTACCGAGTGTTTAAAAATGTATTGATTTTTTTCGAAATAGCAAGAGATCTTCTAGGGAACCCGTGATAACTTCGAATTATAGAGAGAATACCTATCCGAATACTATTTTATTAATCATCAAGGTCGGGCGGGAGACGTCAAAATTAAAAAAAAAAGCTCTATGGTTTACTGTTCATCAGATTTTTTTTTAAATTAGGTTGCCAGATAAAAATGACAAATAAAAGTACGGGAGTAGAAAAAATAAATAACAGTTTATAATCTTACAAAATCACACACACGCTCACCTATGGACCCTAGTCTTCAGCTCCCTCATGACGCGTATCCACAGCGGTTCGGCGGCGTTATCCCTGCGTATGAGCGGCTTGAGCAGCGCGCCCGAGTACGCCGAGCGGAGCGGCGCCGGCGCCGCCGCCGACACCAGCCACACGCCGTACACGGCGTCCGGGATCGTGCCGCATAGGTTGTCTTGCAGGTACTGGAACACGAGATACCTTCTTTTTTCTTTAACACGGCGATTTTAGGACGGATGTCGATGAACGTTCTTTTGAACGTAATAATGTCAAAGGTTTTATGTCACATTTTAAACAACAACTAAATGTATTCATATTTTTACACTTTATGTGTGTTTTTCAGGTATGAAATAAATGTAAACAAGCGAATCGTATGTTTTCGGGTAGGTACCTAATACGACGTCACCGGACGTAAGAGCCATCGACAATAAGGCCCCTTATCCCAAATAATGTCACATATGTTGTGTTGTATGTATACATAAGAAAGCATTAGTAACAATTCCAATCTAAAAACTAATCTAATTAGGTACATTTCCTACTTGGACATATGTCAAAACATTTTAACTAGGGCTGCCAACCAAAAATCACAGACATGCAGGACATTCTCGAATAATTTGCGGGACTTGGCTATAAAATGCGGGACGGGAATTACGTTAACATTAAAAAACAATGCTTAATTTCAGATCGGTTCAATTTACATACACCTATTGCACCTATCGCAATCATACATATTTTGACAGTTATACACGTTCAGTGCAGTGTGCCCGCGGGCTATTGGTGGGGACGTCGCGGTACATTCAAATTACAGATGTAGTGAGAAATGACTTGCCTTCGGAAACGTTCGTCAACGTCATACTGTTTCAGTCTATCTCACTGAGACTGACAGTAATAGCTGTCATGCTACTTCAGTCAGACTCGGTGACACTGCTGAAACAGCATGTGTTTACGAACGTTTCCGAAGGCAAGTAATTTCTCACTACACCTGTAACATGACGAAATCTTAAATTGCTTTATATCCCTATTATTATTTCAGTATTTCCAGTTTAGTATTCCCCGAAAAGCGGGACAACGAGGGTCCCGCGTGTACCCTTTGCGGGACCCATACTTTAGGGCCCCAGAAACGGGACGTCCCGCATATAGCGGGACGGTTGGCAGCCCTAGTTTTAACACTGAGCGCCGGAAACTTCCGAGGAATTTTCTGTGGGAGGTCCATTTTATAAACAGCTTAAGGATGATGTCGGGGCTGCCGCGTTCACTACGACCGAATATCATAATACTATATTCCTAAAGCTTCGAACAAAACAGAGTCTCATAATGCCTAAAACTTGAAATGACTTACTTGACCTACTTCTCAAATTGCCGTATTCCCAAAATGTCTAACTAAATTAACTTAAAACTTTTGGTCCGAACAAACGTCACCTCACTCACTTGAAAAAAGATTATTAATAATTTATAGGAAATAAAAATAAAAGAACTGCATTTTCTTGAATCTTAAAACGACGGCTATCAGGGAAAAATATAATATTCATACCTTCAGAAAACTTGACATAGCCAATAGCCATGAAATAAAACTATGAAAACGGATAAACTCGCGTATATTAACTAACTTAAATTTCATTCCGACGTTTCGAACACTTTATAGGCTTCGTGGTGTGCATCATCTGCATCAGTGTGAGTCATCCGCAGACCACGAACCCTGTATAAGTGTTCGAAACGTCGGAATGAAAATAAAGTTAGTCAATATAGGTACCCGAGTTTATCCGTTTTCATAGTTTTATTTCACGTGTAATCCTCGCGATAACCGAAGAAAATATTATTTACATAGCCAATTTGATTATATAGTTTCAAATATCATTCCAAATTAAAAACCAGATTGTTACTCAATTTAACATCTTTAGGTACGTTTGTCAATACATACCGATCGCTGGAACCGGTCCAGTACCCGCTCGACGCCGGCGACCGCCTGCGACTCTTCAGGCACTTGGCCTGACAGCACTTTGACAGCTCTGCAAAGAACAGTTATTTCTGTAGTGGTCTGTTGAGCAAAACTAAAGACGCCGGCGACCGCCTGTGACTCTTCAGGCACTTGACCTGACAGCACTTTGACAGCTCTGCAAAGAACAGTTATTTCTGTAGTGGTTTGTTGGGCAAAACTAAAGACGCTTTGTAAGAACAACTGGACGGGTACTTTTATACGAATTAAACGTCTAAGCACCCTTCTGGCAAGTGACGAAGTGGGACATTTTTTTACTAAACCGCTTACATATGTGAGTGAGTTTAGTAAAACGTCCCACTTTGTCGTTTGCCATAAAGCCGCTTTGTCAGTTTATTCATATGAAGATACAAGGAAATCTCGTCTTTATGGTAAGCGACAAAGTGGGACGTTTTACTAAAAACTAACACATATTCTGCCCTCCTCAGCATAAGTGCGATAACTAGTCTTGAAAATGTCAATCAATTGTTTACTTTATTATCCTACAAATAGAGATCAGGATTTATTGACATTTTCAAAACTAGTTATCGCACGTATGCTTAGGAGGGCACACTTTTTACGACTTTGACCTTTGACAACTGATACCTGAGAAAAAGAGTCGGTCAGGGCATCATCGTCGTCACAACCATATAAGGTGCAGTCTTACTTGTCCTAGTGGAAGACCGGCAGCCGCTTATTATAACTCGAATTAAAAGTTTAAATAAAACTATGCCTATCTCCAAAATGAGAAATTCATGTGGATTGTGGATTCTTTTCCGTAACTACGTCCTTACACGGCCCGCTTCAAGCAGTCAATTTGTATGGAAATAGTCCGCCTCCAGAAATTTGTACGAGACTGACTGCTTAATACGGTCCTTGTATGACCAGTATAAAAATGAGACCATCCGCAGCAGAACCAAAGTAACCGATATAGTTCTTCGAATCACTAAACTGAAGTGGCAGTGGGAGGGGCTCGTTGCGCGTGGAACCGATGGCCGTCGGGGCGGGAAAGTTCTCGAGTGGGGGTCACGCACCGGAAGGCGCAGCGTGGTTGCCCCTCACAAGGTGGACTGATGACCTGGTGAAGGTCGCAGGAGTCCGCTGGATGCGGGTGGCACAGGACCGGTCATTGTGGCAATCTTTGGGGGAGGCCTATATTCAGCAGTGGACGTCTTTCGGCTGATATGATGATGATGATGGCCAGTATTAGTCATACTTGTCCAAAGGGGAAGCCTATGTTCAGCAGTGGACGCCTTATGGCTGAAACGATCATGATAGTGTTAATTATTAATCTTACTTGTCCAAGTCGAAGACCGGCAGCCGCTTATGTCTCTTCAACCTTTAACCAAAGGGGAAGCCTATGTTCAGCAGTGGACGAAAACTGCCCTTCTTAACTGTTTTAACAAGCAAACCGGAGGGCCGTAGACTTGATGGTTCGCTTCGAACCCTAGCGAAGGCCGTAGGCCGTGCTCCGCGTAGGACCGAAGGTCCAGAGCGTCTCTTAGAGGCGCGGTAGCCCATGAAGAATCCGAGATAAGAAAGCTCTTTAACGTATAACAACATCTCGGTAACTAAATCAGCTGAGCCTGAGGGCCGAAGGCCCGAAGGCGAAGCTTCAAAGCCGCGAAGGCCGAAGGCCCGTAGCGTCCCACACAGGTGTCAAAGTCAAATAATTCTTTATTCAAATTGGAATAGCAACAAACTCTTTTGAATCGTCTAGGTATTGAAACTACTTGGTGCTTCAGCTCGCGAGGCAGAAGACCCGCGCTCCCATGCTACGCAATGGAAAAGTGTAACATGAACATACGCCTGAAATGATCATGATAGTGTTAATTATTCTTACTTGTCCAAGTCGAAGACCGGCAGCCGCTTGTGTCTCTTCAGCCTCCGCAGCCGCAGCTTGGCTCGCAGGCGGTGGAGGCGCACCCTCCGCGTCGGGTCCTTGACCTTGCCGGTCAGCTGTTCCACCTGCTTCAGTAGCTCCTTGTATTGGGTCAGTGGGACTAAAACTGCCCTTTCTGTCTTAACAAGCGAACCGGAGGGCTTTAGACCCGATCTTCTTCTTCTCAGTCGCTCATAGCTGAGGATCGTGACCAACAGTGAAATTCTTCCACTTGACGCGGTCTAGGGCCATATGGACTGCCATCTGCATGGAACCACAAGCTTTCTTCATGGAGTCAGTCCACCTTATAGGTATTCCACCCCTGGAGCGTAGACCCGATGGTTCGCTTCGAACCCCAGCGAAGGCCGTAGGTCGAGATCCGCGTAGGACCGAAGGCCTAGAGTGTCCCTCAGAAGCGCGGTAGCCCATGAGGAATCCGAGATAATAAAGCTCTTTAACGTATAACAACATCTCAGTAACTAAATCAGCTGAGCCTGAGGGCCGAAGGCCCGAAGGCGAAGCTTCAAAGCCGCGAAGGCCGAAGGCCCGTAGCGTCCCACACAGGTGTCAAAGTCAAAGTCAAATAATTCTTTATTCAAATTGGAATAGCAACAAACTCTTTTGAATCGTCTAGGTATTGAAACTACTTGGTGCTTCAGCTCGCGAGGCAGAAGTCCAGCGCTCCCATGCTACACAATGGAAAAGTGTAACATGAACCTAGTGAAATGATTATGATAGTGTTAATTAATCTTACTTGTCCAAGTCGAATACCGGCAGCCGCTTGTGTCTCTTCAGCCTCCGCAGCCGCAGCTTGGCTCGCAGGCGGTGGAGGCGCACCCTCCGCGTCGGGTCCTTGACCTTGCCGGTCAGCTGTTCCACCTGCTTCAGTAGTAGCTCCTCGTATTGGGTCAGTGGGACTAAAACTACCCTTCCTGTCTTAACAAGCGAACCGGAGGGCTGTAGACCCGATCTTCTTCTTCTCAGTCGCTCCCTCATGGCTGAGGATCGTGACCAACAGAGAAATTCTTCCACTTGACGCGGTCTAGGGCCATATGGACTGCCATCTGCATGGAACCACAAGCTTTCTTCATGGTGTCAGTCCACCTTATAGGTATTCCACCCCTGGAGCGTAGACCCGATGGTTCGCTTCGAACCCCAGCGAAGGCCGTAGGCCAAGATCCGTGTAGGACTCTTAAGTCCTACACGGATCTTTGTAGCAACCGTGGGCCTTAGCCCAGAGCGTCTCTTAGAGGCGCGGTAGCCCATGAGGAATCCGAGATAACAAAGCTCTTTAACGTATAACAACATCTCAGTAACTAAATCACTTCAAAGCCGCGAAGGCCGAAGGCCGAGTTCTGCGTAGGACCGAAGGCCCGTAGCGTCCCACACAGGTGTCAAAGTCAAATAATTCTTTATTCAAATTGGAAT
>JALPQI010018627.1:0-20187 GCA_025490895.1 Thaumatotibia leucotreta
GTAATATTTCACTAAGTTTCATTCATACATCTTTTTTAGCCCTTAATTCGACAGAAGGAATGGTCGTGTGTGAAAGCCTCCTTGACACTCAACAGTTTTAATAATTCTGGTTCGAAATAAAATACAAAAAGTGGGTTAAAGACCATGTCCAGTATTTTGGACGTTATCAAAGTAAGGGCTAGTGACTTACAATTATAATTATTTTAGACCAATCTGTGTGCAAATTTAACCCTTTGAACGCCAAAAGCAGGTCTCCTGTTTTGTCGTAGCTACCACATAAAGTAATCATGGCGGAGCCTGTCCAATAGAAATAGAGGTACATTCGACCAATTGGAACCCTTAGTCACTCTATAACCTTCTCATAATCAGACGTTTTAAGAAATATGTTACAATTTGATTTATTACATCACTTTGACGAACTATGTCAAGTAGTGGTGGGTCGTTCCCGGTAATTTCCCAATCTGACTATGGAAAAAGTTTCCATTTGATAATATTCCCCATACTGTGTTGAGAAAGTTACCGGGAACTTTTAGTCTCAACTCTTTACCGGAAACGACCCATCGCTATTCCCGAGTGGCTTAGTGTCCCAATGGGTTGACTGTACATATTCGTTAATCAAGAAACTGGTGTTCAGGCCACATTTTGGCGCGAGCGGTTCTAAAGGTTGAGTAATCATAATCCCCTTTTACTTCCTAACAACAGGCTTCCAAGAGATGTCATTCATCCCATGGAACGCTCTCTTCAACCCCTGACCATCAGCCCATTTCGAGTCCAAGTAGTGGTCATCGTCATCTTGTTCCAACTTCTTCCATTCCTCCTGCTTCCTATACGCGTGCAGCATAAGTTGTTTTCGTTCGTCTTCGGTGAGAACTGGTTCTCGACCTGGTGCGTGCTCGGAGGAAGAGCAAAGCTTGACGGTGACCTTGGTTTTGTCGTTTTTGCCTGTGGAGAAGTTCCAATTGTTATCATTCTTTTGTGTAGCTCGGTCGGTGTCTCTTTCGTGCCTATTATCAAACCGGAATCAGAAGAGTATTCCAAATTTTCGATACAACTAATGACCAGTGATCGGTTTTTTGGATTCCCCTTAGCGGGATTTCGCTAATGACACAATATTTATCATGAAAAGAATTGTTTATAGTTGTAGTGAGTGATTCATTAATCTCTTGTCTGTAAGTCTCTGCATTTAAACTATGAAATAAAATAAAATATCCTAGATTGACTTATACACTGTTGTGTCAACAGTACTTTCGAATCCCATTCTAATCGTAGTTTGATAATACTAAAGGTGCGTTCAAACCAAAAGAGCATTCGCTATTCTAACCCCCCACTCTACGAAATTCGATCGTTACACAAAACGTGATTGATTCATTTCATAGAACGGGGGATAGAACAGTGAATGCTCTTTTGGTTTGAACGCACCTTTAGTGGGACGTCTAAACAGTGGTGACTGGTGACGGCATCTATTATATTTTTTCGCAAACATATTTGTTCTTCAGTCATGTTTGTTTTCTATATTATTATGTGTAACATTTATGTGTACTCATATTTAACTATTATGTCTGTATTTATCTATAAAATAAAATAAATAAATATAAATATCTTGGGACATCTTACACAAATCGACTTAGTCCCACGGTAAGCTCAATTAAGGCTTGTGATGTGGGTACCAAGCGACGATATACAGGGTGTTCGTTTCGATATGCTATAAATAAGACAGGTTACTTGGGACATTAATAGAAGTTGTCTGGTATACAGGCTTTTGGAAAATTCGATAAAAAAGTTTTTTTTTGTTTTCATACATAATAAATGAAATGGTAAGTGTGAGAGAACCTTAAGAATAAAATAAAAGTTAATCTCAGGTAACTGACGGCACATGTCAAAATAAGTAACATTAGAATGTAATAAAGGTTGCAATACACATGTTCAGTGATTAAACTTATTTTTTTAATAACTCAATAACAGTAAGAGTTAAAACACTAGTTTCTTAGAGAAATTAGTTATATTCGACCTAAATAAGCTTCCGTTAAAGTTATAGCATATGAAGAAAAACACGCTGTATATAATAGATAGATACATATAGATACTTAAATACATACACAGCCATGACCAAGGAACAAATATTTGTGATAAATAAATACACAAATAATGCCCTCGCCGGGATTCGAACCCGTAACCTCCAGCTTTGTAGGCAGGGTCACTACCAACTAGGCTACAGAGGCTGACAAACTATATCTAACTCTATGAACATATAATTGAACTCAAAATACTTGATTATTTCTTAAACCTGAGTCTGTTAACAATTTTTACTAAGTCAATTTATAAAACACACAAAATTTTTCCATATAATTATTTTACTTAATTATTTTGACATATTCTTTTGCAGTTCCATAACTGGCCCCATAGTAAATATTCTTCTGAACACTAATGGAAGTGACCTGAACTTGAACCATTTTTCGAATAAAAATACAGCCATGAGAGAGCCCATTGATAACTGTTAAGGAAATAATGCTTAAAACAATTAAAAACCCATTAACAAAAGAATTTTGACACCAAAACACGGAAATTCCTAAACATGCCATTTTTCATTCTGTCACAATTAATCAATTACAGCAGATCGGCCGGAAAATTCTCATTCATTCAAGTTTTTAGAAAACGGTAAAAACAGGAAAAATACGTGTACAGGTCCATTTGGCAGTTCGCTGTCCCAGTAATACGAGGTTCTATATTGGACTTTTGTCTACTTAATGAACATTTTCACACTAAAATATATAAATAAATAAATATCTTGGAACATCTTACACCAATCGACCTAATCCCACGGTAAGCTCAATTAAGGCTTGTGATATCAGTACCAAGCGACGATGTATATAACAGATAGATAAATATAGATACTTAGGTATATACTTAGACAGTCCTGCAGGACCAAGGAACAAATCGTCGCTTGACAACCAAAACTCACTAAGTAACAAATACTTGAAATAGAGATCGTATCTAAGGGCCTACGCTAACTTACGCGGACGCCCGCCGCGTGCGCACGCTCGCGGGTCCCGCTCCGGACACCCGCCGCGGGCCAGCGAGTCCGCGACGGGCGCCCGCGACGGACACACGCCTAACTTAGCGCTGAATTCAAGAAACAAGTCCGCTCCGGTGTGCCCGCCGCGTGCGCACGGAGCGGACACCCGCAACCCGCCGCGCGGATTAACGTCCGTCGCACGCGCCCGCGCCAGTTAGCGGTGTCTATACAATTTCTTTGAGGCGGGCGTCCGTTGCGGGTAATCCGCGTAAGCTAGCGTAGGCCCTAAGTTCTGATTCAATACTGACGTAAGAGGTTGCGAAGAGTAGTGACCCTTTTTATAGTGAGTTTTGGTTAACAGCCGACGAAATAATTGTGATAAATAAATACACAAATATTGCCCTCGCCGGGATTCAACCCCGGAACCTCCAGCTTTGTAGGCAGGGTCACTACCAACTAGGCTATGTAGGCTGACAAACACACTGACACTTAGTTCAGATTTAATTAACATAGAACCATCAAACCCCGAAAATGTTCCATAGAACCCAGTAATATTAGGGTAGCAAGTTGGCAAGAAACATTTACTCGATTATGCATTATTCATCTCACCTATACCATTAAGAGAAGGTGAAAAATTGTGGATTTATTTTACCTGCGACCATAATATATAACATGGACGTCTAACGCCAGCTCGAAAATGCTCCCAAACACAGGTGTTCAATTGTGCCAAGATGGGCAGTACATAGCGCTTTTCTTAACGCCGCGCATATTTCGGCGCAACATCTTTCACATTTTTTTATACAATTTAGGCAATCAAAACTTTGATGGACCAATCACAAGTATTGTTAAATGGCGGTTTAAGCATTTATAGGTTGATATTGAAATTCATTACTGTGATGCATTGAAGAGAGAGTGACATTTGTCTACTAGATTTAGGACCGTTTTTGAAAGGCAATTTAGTATAGCGTGCGGCTTCCATGTTTTATTTGTTCGAAGTATTTTACTCATGTTTGACTACGTAGGATGCCCTGAAAATTTCGGGAATTTAATACTTAGGGACGTATATTTGACATGTGTTATACCTCTTTCTTACAAGCATAGTCTCATTATTCGAAAACACTGGCCACTTAGAAAAAAAAAACAATGTCCGATTTTCAATTGTTATTTAAAGTCGTTGAGTCGCTGGTGAAAATGGAGCTGTCCCGCGAAAGTTTTAGAGCAATGATTTATTATGACTTTAAAAGTGGATTAACACAACAACAATGTGGAGACCGATTAACTATTGCTTTTAGTAGTGAAGCACCTTCAAAGACGACCATATACAGGTGGTATTCGGAATTCCAACGTGGCCGTGTGTCTCTTGCGGATGACGTACGTGAGGGTCGACCGAAAACGGCCGTTACCGATCAAAACATCGATGTTGTTCGCCAACTGATAAAGGAAGATAGGCATGTTACATATCGGGAGATTCAGGAGACTTTAGGCATTGGAATGAGTCAGGTACAAGTTATTTTACAACAAGAGTTGGGCGTGCGGAAGTTATTTTCCCGGTGGATTCCTCACTTGTTATCTGACGACCAGAAAACGGTACGTGTCAATTGGTGCCGCAAAACTTTAAAAAGATTTAATGGAGGAAGCTCAAATGCCGTTTTTAGTATTGTGTCAGGTGACGAATCATGGATTTACGCATATGAGCCTGAATCGAAAAACCAATCTCGAGTTTGGGTTTACGAAGACGAACCGAAGCCGACAAAAGTTGTTCGTTCTCGCAGCACGATCAAAAAAATGGTAGCCACGTTTGTCTCCAAATCGGGTCACGTGGCGACTATCGCTCTTGAAGATCGAAGAACTGTCAATGCCGATTGGTATATAGGCGTTTGTTTACCGATTGTTTTTGCTGAACTGCGAAAAACTAACCCTAACCGCCGTATTATACTACACCATGATAATGCCAGCCCTCACACCGCTCAGAAAACAGACGACTATCTGAAGGGCGAAAACGTCGAATTACTGGACCATCCTCCGTACAGCCCCGACCTAAGTCCCAACGATTTTTTTACTTTCCCGAAAATAAAGAATCGGTTGCGTGGTCAGCGTTTTCAGACCGCGGAAGAAGCAGTCGACGCTTATAAAATGGCCATTTTGTCAACCCCCACTTCAGACTTCAATAACTGTTTTAAAAACTGGTTTCAGAGAATGAAAAAGTGTATTAAACACAAAGGAGAATAAGTACTTTGAAAAACAATAAAAGTACTTTTATTTCATTAAAATGCGTATTTTTTCCGATTCCCGAAACTTTCAGGGCAACCTACGTATATGTAAAGTCAAGACAAATGGATACAGTCTTCCTTATCTTTGAAGCATAAGGTCTAAAATTGTACATACATTCGTGCCCTTGACTGCACATTTCTAAATAAGCTGATTTATCATGGATGATACGACAATCGAGTAATGCTGAAGAAGCTTTTACGTTCCTTTTTTATGGATGGTTAAAAGGGAACAAGAAGAAATTAAATTACCGTACTTTTCCTTATACAAGTTATGCTCAAACATGCTCGTAAATCTTGTAAATTAAATCTTGATTTAACATAGATTCGTGTTAACTTGATAAATAAATATTTTCTTAGAAATGCTTTTAATTTCTTCCTTGTTTCAATGGTATAAGGTAAAATACTCTACATAATTTGGTTTATCATAAATTATTTATAATACTTACGGCTTTTACTGTACCTAAGCTAAGCGAAGCCATGATTCCGGTTCTTCTTTAAATAAACATTTGTTTGTCTTTCTAAACCTATTTTCGTAACTTTTTGTGTGATTTCGATGAACATGCGGATGTAAGTATATCTGTTAATTTTGCCATAATCTGATAAATTAATTTAAACTCCATGTAACTTTGAAAGCACCCTAGACGAGCATGCCCCATAAAAAAATATACGACTTTAGATTCTTCCGTTGTATTTTCATCATCATCATCATCATCATCATATCAGCCGAAAGACGTCCACTGCTGAACATAGGCCTCCCCCAAAGATTGCCACAATGACCGGTCCTGCGCCACCCGCATCCAGCGGACTCCTGCGACCTTCACCAGGTCATCGGTCCACCTTGTGGGGGGCCTACCCACGCTACGCCTTCCGGTACGTGGCCGCCACTCAAGAACCTTCCCGCCCCAACGGCCATCGGTTCTACGCGCAATGTGCCCCGCCCACTGCCACTTCAATTTAGCGATTCGGAGAGCTATTTCGGTTACTTTGGTTCTGCTGCGGATGGTCTCATTTTTAATCCGATCACGCAGAGAGACTCCTAGCATAGCCCTCTCCATTGCCCTTTGGGTGACTTTGAGCCTTCTTATGAGACCCATTGTAAGCGGCCACGTTTCAGTACCGTATGTCATCACTGGCAACACACACTGATTAAAGACTTTCGTCTTCAAACACTGCGGAATATTGGACGAAAATATGTGTCGTAGCTTCCCGAACGCTGCCCAACCGAGTCGGATTCGACGATTGACCTCTTTCTCGAAGTTGGACCTACCTAACTGAATAGTTTGCCCGTTGTATTTTACTACCCTCTAAATATTCCATACGGTAATATCTACTATCTCAAGATTATCTGTAAGAGATAACTTTTAGCGATAAGACCGCTTGTTGTTGCTTGATTCTTTTAATGTGATTTAATTTTAAGGTAGTTTTTGTTTTGGCACAACAAAGAATATACATATTATTATTCTTCACCAATGCCAAGTAGTTTGCCGTGTGGTGACGACAGTAAAATACATTTGTCACCACCCCAACTCCTCCTGCGGGTGTCGTAAGAGTCGACTAAGGGATTGAAGTGTCACTGACCATTCTACAAGATTGATGATGGGTAGCAGCGTCGTCATATTGGACATATTACGCTTGCCCAGCGTGGCAATTATGGGCATTTACCTCCTAATGCGTTTATACGCATAGTTAATACGAGAGGCCTACGTCCAGCAGTGGACTAACATAGGCTGATGATGATGATGAATGTTAAGTATGCTCCGCCATAAAATAGAGGAATAAATATCATAATCTTTTTGGTAGCTTTTAAATGTCACCTACAGAAGTTTTGTGCACAATATTGTACATGCCGCGTTATTGTCAGGAGAATAAAGCAGATCATTTCACAGTTGCTTTAGCTGCTAACTAAATTCCTGATGCAGTTTTCATCCCTAGGGCAGGAAGTTGAATTTCGAAACTAGTTAGCTAAGTACATTGACCCAATTGAAACGAGATGGTGTTGGGAAAGTTATTTCATGCCGATGATAAGGGAGGAACCGGGTTGCCGTACCTTCTAAACTGTATGGCGAAAACGTGATGGCAAAAAGCGCTTGTGGTCTAGCGGTAAAATGACGGCTGCTACGCAGCGGTCGTGGGTTCGATCCCCGGCTCGTACCAATGAGTTTTTCAAAAACTTATGTACGAAATATCATTTGATATTCACAAGTGCTTTACGGTGAAGGAAAACATCGTGAGGAAACCTGCATACACCTGCGAAGAAATTCAAGGGTGTATGTGAAGTCCCTAACAAATACTGGGCCAGCGTTGGGACCACGCAAAATAGGCACGTTTGATGTTGAGTTGCGGAAAAAATGGCTAAGATTACAACAACAACAACGTGATGGCGGAAACCGGAAATCCAAATAGTTTCTGGGTTGTTTATGATTCGCTTTGGAAAAAGGAGTCGGTTGATTCTTGCGACAAAATTAACTGAAGACTTGAATTTAGTATTATATGCATCTAAGGACTATAAAAAAATGGCCAAGTATTTTCATACTTCGCCATTTTATTTTATTTTAAGCTCTGATGTGGCATTGAGTCCGCCTTTTGTACGATAAGATTTTCTTTTCTGCAATAAAGATTAAATAAATAAAAATACTTGGACATTTTATATTATATACCAATAAGTAATACTACTTATTTGTATAATTTTGACCCAATATAGATTAAACAAATCATAAAAATGTCTACATTTATGTTAAACGTTTAGTACGTTGGGCTTATAAAATTGATGGAAATTGTTTTTATTCCTGCTCTCAGGACAGTTTTTTTTTATACAGTTATTGTAGTTATTTTCATATCTTGACTTTTGAAGTGAATAATGTTTTTTTTAATACTCAGGCAATATTTGTAGTCCATAAAGAAATATGACGACGGAATTTGAGAATAGATGCCTTTTAATAAAAAAAACAACCACACCTGAGTATTAAAACGTCAAATAGAAGCAAAAATGGTGATTGATGAGATGAGCTAACATGGTCCTAGAAAGATATGAAAGCAGAATTTCACATTACCCAAATGGTCGCTCAACAGATTCCCACTAAGCAGTTTCTTCCCACAAGCCCAAAGACAGGCCTTAGCAGGATCCAGCACCTCATTGGCTGCCTGCGTGCCGCTCAAGTCCTCGACGTTCTCCAGCTCCATACGGACAGGGTCGTGGGGCGGTAGACCGCCAGGGAAGACGATTTTTGTGGCTCCGAGGAGCTCATCAAGGGCGCGAGCTACGTCCTTCTGGGTTAGAGGCTTACGGTGGTCCACCTGAAAGGGATATTTTGGTACACTGGCTGTAGATTGTAAATGCTTACCATTCTCTTTAATACGACATTGGTTTGTCATAATAATATATAGCTTTGACGTGTGTGATGGTAATTTAGGCACTGGTTCCGCCAACGACGTTGAACGAACAGCAAGTAGCGAATGGAGAGTATTTTATTTGCGAGGCAAAGAAAATCTGTCGTCTTTCGAGGGTCAGGGATTTTCTCTGCTTGGTGTGTTTAAGGACCAGCGCCCCTCGATACTGGTCCTAAAACACACCAGGATCTACTGTATTATCACTATCCTTCATTCTTCATGAGGAGCAATCCATGAAAACATCTACTTTTTGCATCTAAGTTAAGAGACTTTTACGAAAAATGGGGTTAATCTGGGATTTAAAAATATTTAACTTCATAAGTCTTCAAGTTTCAACCCAATCTTAGCTCACCAATTTCTTATGCACCAACTCCTTAGCCGTCTCTGCAGCTTTCTTCAGCACCTCCTGAAGGTTAGGAGGTGGAGCCAGACCACAGCGTCTGCCCATCTCGTCCTTGCACTCCACGTAACCCATGGGCGCACAGCGTTTAGCCCAGGGGTCTTGTAGTTTTAGCTCTTTTATCTGAAATGTAGGTAGGAATGTAGAAACTTTAGGTACATGGGGCCCCAGCGCACGCAAATTGTTTGCTGAAATTGCGGAACACCTGGTTGACAGAACTGAAGACAGAGGAGCTGGTGACTTCCTCGCACAACGCATCAGTATTGCAATACAGCGAGGAAATGCCACCAGCATCCTCAGTGCAATGCCATGAGGGCCAATATTAGATATTGTTTAGGTTAGTTAGATTAGTTTGATTTAATTTCGGTATGGATACATTTCTTTTTCTTAATTATATTACCTACTAAAAACGTTGGTGAAGTTAGTTTTTATTCCTTGGTATACAAATCATTTAAATTGTATTGTGTGTGAAGTATTATATTGGTCTAAATGTGGAATGATGGTTTATTATCCTCGGTGTATATTGTTGAAAAAAAAAACAAAATTTAGATAACTAACGAACTAAGTATATCCTATGGACATCTGATCTAACGAGGTAAATTGATGCTCGAATGAAACCCTTGTCGTATAACATTTTACGGATTTCACACATAGAGATAGCAATGTCGGCGTGTTTCATGAACTTTAAGAAAACAAGGTGTTCACAGAATTCAATGTTCTTAGAGGATTTTTGTCACTTTTAAGTATAACTAGCTAATAAAGATAAAATCAATTTACATCTCAAAAGGAATACCTAATGAATAAGAAGCATGTCAAGACCTTAGTTTCATAATTCAATTGCGTACTTTAGTCTGAAAATAGATCGTAGAAAATATAATTAAGCTCCTTTTAATAATCTCCTTAAAAGCGCCTGGCGCTGTGCTTAGAGCAATCTTATTAATGACTACTTTGCCATTGAGAAAGTGGTGCTAAATATGGAAATAATGTTAACTTTAGCCTTATCTTGAAGCACTTTGAAAATAGCAATACCTGAAGTGTTTCGTTCAAGTATAAAATTCATCATCATCATCATCAGCCTCTCTCAGTCCACTGGTGGAGCCCCGATGCTAGGTAAATGCCCACAATCGCCACGCTGCGCAAGCGGGCTGGCCGTAGCAATCGTGGTATTGTGGCCACTATGATGATGCTGCTGCCTATTACCAATCTTAAGGGTGCGCCAAAGTATTTATAAAATTGCAACTTAGATTATTGGAACTCCGAAAATTTTTCTTATACAATTTAACTTCATAATGATCGGTATTTAGAATAATCTTTGTTCATAATTATCATCACATAGAATTATTTATGTTCATAATATTGTTTTTCATACATATTTTTAGTACTAACTTTTATGTTTATATAATTTTTCACTATACTTATTTTATGCTATATATTCTAATGTTATAGGTATTTATTTTTATCTGTACTGGTTTTATGTATGAATTATTTTTGTTTAATTAAATATAAATCGTACTATTACTGTAAACTAGCTACCTGCACAAATCAGGTTGTGGCAGAGTTTCCCTCTAAACTTTTTTGTCCGAAACGCTTAGGACATAACAGACTTGGTATAATCTATTTTGGCATCAACTTAATGAGACAGAAACATCACTTGGCTTAAATAACAATATTTCGAATATTATTTTGTCCGAAACTATCTTGGCATATCATTATTTACGCCGAGTGTTATAAGACAGAAATTAGGTTTGCATTTTTTTTTGGGCATGTTCGAAAGTTGCCTTTTTCGTCAAGCAGAATTTGCTGTGAGGGTGAAAATTTCTGCAGTGAGCGAGCGAAGCGAGCGAACAAAACCTTTCGGGGCAGATCCGACTCGGATAGGTTAGGTTAGAAGACTAAGGCGGGAGCTTTGCTCCCGCCTTAGTCTTCGAGGTTATTTTTTTTTTAGCAACCTAGAAAGTACTCAGCTCAGTAATGACAGTAACACAGTAAGTAACGTACAGAATATTACTACAACCTCGATTATATTGAGAGGTTGTAATTATTCCTTCTCTGTTATGCTAAAACAAACTATGCCGATACTTTTTATGCAAATCCAGATTATGCCTCATCGTAAATAGGCATCGAAATAGGCATCGAATAATATTCGAACAACTCGAAATCTGCCACAAAGAAATATGCTAAAGTTGAGTATGCCACAACAGTTTCTGCACAAAGCCCATTATGACTACATAGTTTATGTTATTCATAAAAGAATTATACCACAACAGAGTGAACCTAATGGGAAAATGTTTATAAATAAACAATTTATTTCAAATAACTTTATGAGTATAGATTAATCTACTTGACGACTTTAGGAGGATAAAATTTCAAAATAAAAATCGTTATGAACATTGTAGGTAGAAGTATAATTTTTAGTAAGAAAAAAAGTATGATATAAAATTTTCGGAGTAATGATGATTATGAGTAAAAAACGGTATTAGTAAAAATATTCGAAGAAAAAATTGTATAAGTGCCAATATGGACCCCAATCTTAAATATATAAACGAATATTTACATTTCAATCCCTTTGTCAACTTTAACGATACGCTCGGGAAGATATGGGGTGGTGACAAATATGATGATATTGATGATGGGCAGCATCGTCATCATAGTCGTACACATTACTGCAATCGCCAACCCGCTTTCCCAGCGTGCGATTGCGTCCATAAGCATAGGTAAAAGGAAAGTCTTATGTCCAGAAGAGAACTGAAATAGTCTGATGATATGCACAGTAAAGTGAAAAAATATGTACCTATCGAAAGAATCTAAGTACTTATAAATATGTTACGACGTTCTTATTACACAGAATTAAGTGCACTAGGATAATATTTTTGAGCCTTTTTATATAAACCTTATTTTGCCTTTAACTGTACCTGCTCTTCAGTCAATCCCTGCATCTCCAGTGGTAGAAACGTTCCATGTTTCCCCAATTCTTCAAGCTCATAGCAAATCCTGGTGATCTTCAGTCTCCCATTGTATATAGCTGTCACGTCCTTCACCACATCATCCACAGGGCTGTTGACATTAGTTTCGTAAAGGAATTGGTTTTCATTCTCTCTTTTCACTAGGAGAATCACCATTGTGAATAAAAAGCTTAGTTTTTGATGATAATAGTAACTCGTTGACAGTGAGGTTGAAAGTATTGACTAAACGGTGGCTATGGAAAAGGTTGCTATGGGGACGGTTAAACAGAATTCCAAATACTTTGAAAATTTGGTTGAGTACGATTTTGTACCGTTTGGCGTAATAACTTTAGGTTCATGGGGTCCCATCGCTCGAAAAATGGTTGCTGAAATCGCGAAACGTCTGGTTGACATACCTAACGAGCTGGCGATTTCCTCGCACAACGCATCAGTATTACGGTACAATACCACAAGGGCCAATCTTAGATATAGGTTAGGTCAGTTAGATTTAATTTATGTATATAAATTGTACAGTTTTATACACATATTTTAAACACTGATTTTTCCATTGAGCTGTATTCTCTTAAGTAATAAATAAGAGTGACAGTTGATAGACAGACAGTTTACCGAAACAAAGTATGAGTGGTGAATATTTTGAACCGACTTTAAAAAAGGTGGTTCTCAATTCGACTGATTTTAATTTTTTTTATCAAACCGGTATAACTCCGAGATGGTCCCGTTGGCAACAAATCGATGGGATCTTGAAGAAATCTGTTTTTCGGCTTAATCGGCGGAAGTCTATTTTTATTTGGTGATTATGTACTGCGTTTCATTATTTATTACATTATATTAGATGATGAATTGATGAATGACGATATTTACCTCTGATTGAAATTATTATTATATCTTTCATGACATGGCAAAAATAACACCTATACCCAACTGTCCGAGTTATGAATGCTAAGATACTAATATTATAAAGGAAGACTAATATTATATAGGTGGCATGAACAGTAGTAGTAGGATTTCAAAGGAACAAGTTAACTATACCTTTTTAGTATACAAGAAATAAAAAAGTCGGCCCTTGTATCATAGCCGATATTTTTTTATTTACATTCAGGTTACACCAACTATGCATAAACATAAATTATTATACATGCTACCAGAGATAAGTAGCTGATAGAGAATGCCTACTAAAATTAAGTTTAATCAAAAAGAAATGAAAGTTGATCCTACATATATTAAAAGTTCTGATTTAATTTTAAGTAACTAAATTATATGAGTTTTAAACTATATTTGAAATACATCGCCATTTCAAAATGGAATCTTACTTATCATAGGTATCTTCAGCATTTAATTACCCTACTAGACTAGACTATTATCCCTCCAAGCACATGCTTCGCCAGCATCTGTTGTCAAAGTTGCGTGACTGATAATCTTTTTGGTATTTCATTGTGGGTACACTTGTATGTATATATTGTGTATCGTATAAAGTATATGTGTAAGTCTATTAAGTATCTGAATTATTAGACTGCAATAGTTGTGACTTCATTTTACAATTTTCTAGCCTGCACCTATCAAACCTCTCTTTTTGGCCCAGTGGTTGACTGGTAGAGAATGCCGCCGAGCATTAAGTCCGCCATTTGTACTTTAATTTTGTGCAATAAAGTTTAAATAAATAAATATTATGATGTTTTAATGCACTTATTTTAAACATATTTTATTTTACGTAAGCATACTGATGAAATATATTTCGGATAAAAGAGGCCCCTGGGCGTCCCTTGGTTCGTTGGGTCGACGACATTCGTAAGATTGTGGGACACTTCTGGGTTAGATTGGCTCAGGACCGAGACAAGTGGCGTACTAGAAGTGAGGCCTATGCTCTGCAGTGGGTGATACACGGTTGAAATGATTTGACATTTTTTCACGGTTGACATTTTTTTTACAGTACAGGGGTAAATTTTTTGTCATATCGAAACTTCGGAAGGCCATCTGTATTCAAAAACGTCGTGCGATACACGTGCGAGAAGGAAATTGGTTACTCGTTTCGATTTAAAACTCTTTCTCCCGTCTTATTTTAATGTATGGCATCGAACTTATTGTTTTCGCACTTGTATCTTAATGTTCTATTATTTGACTACCTTATTCGTTATTATTGTAGGAGATGGTCAGTCTTTGACACTAACTAGTCTCTGTCACTGTGGACCTTTAGTTAATGTAGCGCAAGAGTCAGTGGGCTGGAAAATGCGCGGTCCAGGGTTCAGTCCCGGCCTTTCAAACTTTTGCCTATCCCGTGGTAATCCAATGTTGCCAGAGTATTCCAATTTGCTTGAGCGAGCGAGCGTGGATGAGCCTGTAAGACTAAGAAGACCATTGTAATGTTACCAATCTTGTTTTTTTATCATAAAATCTGAATTATCTCATTGACGTCCCATCCTATTCAAAATGTAATATTTTGTTTGTATAAAATTTAAAAAATAAATAAACAAATAATCATGGAATATTCTTAGACAAATCGACCTCCTAGTCCCACGGCTACCGTTCAGCTAAAAGTAGTATAGTAACCAAAGCAAAAGGGTCTAACTCAAAATCATGTTATGAGTTTTTCCGGTGGATATTTTAAAAGTTAAGGCCTATGGGAGTTAATTTTTTTATTAAACCCTTTTTGTCATTTAAAGGCACTCCTTTCCTATTGAATTGAATGATAATTAATTGATGTCCTAATTTTATTTTATAATTTTTGACATGTAACATTTTTAATTTTATGAATAAATGAATATGAATATAAAAATCACGACTTCACTAGGAACCAGTTGCTTACTATTGGCTACAGGAAAGAGGGGCTCTACAGTTCAGCTGAACACGCACTTTTTCTTTCCAGTGGTCGATAGTTAACAGCCTGTGGACAGGTAGTAATGATTTTTATTATACAACGCAATGAAAAAGGAGTCGTCTTAATGAGGATAAGGCTTTCATAAGAAAATCAAGCTTTATAGGCCTTAACTTTTAGATTGTCCACCGGAAAGACTCCGAACATGGGTTTGCGTTTGACCCAAATGTAACAAACCCCTCGTGAAGCTTTCGGAACAACATTCTAAGTTTGTGATTGAAATGGGATGCTTGAATAGAAGAGGACGGTACTAGTACCTTTTGAAAAAGTTCCTAGTTTTTTTCAATTATTTGCCCGCTCATTGTGAGTTACCACTTTTATAATTCGTTTATTCATAAATACGAGTGGCGTACAGAAAGAACTAAGAAATATTTGTAGTAAAGTTTACAGTCTTTTACGCGAAAATACTAATAGACTTAATTTTGGACCGTAGTTAGTAAGTAGATTCCGACCAACCAAATTTTGTTCACAGCTATTATTTCCTTGTGGTATCACTAATAAAATAATAGGTACATAATAAAAACGACGGTAAGGTGTTTGTTTATCTTCTACCGAAAATGACACAAGTTTGTATGGAAATTTTGAACATGCTATAGCATGTGTGTCATATGACACACGATAAATATAGTAGTTAAGGACGCATATTGCTATAGCATTCGACTGCTATAGAATAACTTAGTCAGGAGTCGACTATATATGCCAGTAAAATTCTATATCATTGTCCTACCACACCGTTCTCGTTCGTTAGCTGATAGTTCCGAATCCTCAACACTTACAACCGCATCCGAAGATTTGAAAAATAAAAAAAACCGTGGTCACTTTGGTAGGTTTTGGACCAGAGTTGGTAGCTGTTGGACTAATAGTTGGTTGGTGTACAGGTTATCATATAGCTGTGATTTTTCTTTTTAACACAGACGCAACAAAGCGTTCAATAAAACAGTTATATCGAGTAAATATTTACCCCAATTCCTTCAACAAAATTTTCTATTCACTTGAATCAATTGTTCAATTCTGAATTTGAACGCATTTCAAATAGGTACGAAATATCCAAGCTGACAAGATTTCAGGGTTATCATCTTTATTGCTATCACGAGAAGGACTATTATACCATAAATTGTAAGTGCATTTTCGGATCTGAGAAGGGAATTGCATAAATCTGCGAGATTTCAAATTGAAAATCGATCTTACCTATTTGCAAGTTGCTTTTCATTGCAATATTGTATTTCTTAAGCGGCTTATGCCCGGGTTGGTATTTCCACGTTTGCGGTATTTAGTTTATTCCTGTATTGGTTAATGTTTACTGATGTTAATTCTACGTTGAATAGTAGTAGGGTTTTTGTGTAGGTACTGACTTTTTAACACGCCTTTGTTAGCTTCACTTGTACGAGTAACTATGTATGTAAAAAAATCTTGGTACAGTCAAAGACAAAATAAGGTGTACACAAAAATGTTAAAAAATATCTCCCATTGCAATCTAATTCTGCGTTATAAGAACGTCGTAACATATTTGTCAGCGGATTATTTCAATACTTATTTTTGCACTTGACTTGACTGTACCTATTTTAATTTGATCCACTTCCCCGTCTTCGATTACGATGAAATTTTGCACAACGCTCTGAGTTCTGATGACAATACATGACCAGCTAAGAAATCTTGTCAGGCTGTTAGAAAAACAACCCTAATGATCAAATGAAAGGGTTTTTTAGTTATAGATGGCTGTAGAAAAATAACATATTGGATGATTATGGTTATATCATCATCATTATCTCATCAGCTGAAAAACCTCCACTGCTGAACATACGCCTCCCTCAAAAATTGACACACAATGACAGGTCCTACGCCACCCGTATCCATAATATAATAATACATATTATTATAATCCTTTATTTTAATAGATGGCGTCAAAAAATCATTAAATCATTAGGTACACAGCTGAAGCAGTATATGTAATAGATTTTTACGTAAGTATTATCTTGTTGCAGATACCAGGGGGCAGCACTCACAGGCATGGGCACGACATCTCGACCGAGGACCCAGACCTCAGTGAGGTTCACGAGAATTCCACGCATCATGGCAAGGTTAGAATTATTTCTAAAATTTCCTAACAAAGTCTAGTGGGGGTAAAGACACTGTCAATATGAAGGGTTCACGGAAAAAACATGTTCAGTCATCCAGTGCTTAAAAAACCAGGATGATTAGCCAAGTTGTCAATCGCTAGCGCTTGGTAGCGTATCGTAGTTTTCCCTCTCTGTCACTCTTTCATATTAGAGCGACAAAGACAGTTAGCTGCCTTTCGTTTACGATTGATTAAGCGTTAGCGATTGACAACTTGTCTAAGCACTCAGGGCAAATTCACACCTTATTCTGTTAAAAGTAAGGTGGTTTTTCTTTCAATAATTTGAATTTACTAAACATGTTCTTTCTGTGGACCCTTCATATATTATGTAAAAGTTGTGAATAGTAAATCCATGTGTTGTTTAAACAAATTGATTATAATTACTCAATAGTTGTACGTCAAAAGTTTATTTGACAGACAAAACTCACTAAGGGCTGATTTACGATCCTCGGTTAAAAGTATCTTCCTCTTCTTTCCATCCTGGTACCCTCTGTTGGGGTGTAGGGATCGAATATTTTTTTCTTCCACTGGCTTCGGTCCTGGGCAGTTGGGAGTTCCCAACTTCATTCTTAGAAATGACGGACTATAAGTACCTAACAAATACCTACTTGAAATAAAGCTCGTATGTCAGTTATCAGTTCTCACATATCGTCCATTAAATACAAAAGCGACACAACTCAAAAACCGTGAAAAATTATTTTATTGCAAAAATGACATTATAAGCACTAATATTTTACGTGACACTAAGACACCTGTCGATTTGACGTTAGGAAGTATCAAAATTATGCAGGTGCCCTTTTTGCACTATCACTCTTTCGAGACTAACTTCAGTGCTAAACTGCCATTTTGTCAGTTGCGACTCGATCGTCGACCAAAACTGTCCAAAACGCACGACATTCTTGTGAAAAAGTGCCATGAAACGAAAAAATAAGTGATTACGTTAAAAAATATGTAAGCAAAAGTGCCATATTTCTAAATGTGGCCATTTTGAATAAAATAAATACATAAATATTATATTTCTTTATATAAAAAGGAGTCGCAAAATGGAATGTGGCAGCTTTAATTTTAAAATATCCTCTTAAATTTGATTTTTCATTCATCAAAACTGCCATATTAGGATTTGCAACCTTTTTGAATTAAAAATATATTCCAATGCATCAATCACAGGAGCCATATTTATACATGATGCTGTTTTGAATAAAGTAAATATGTATGGTTTAGATTTCCTTATAAACAAAGGAGCCGCAATACGGAATGTGGCAGTTAGGATTCTAAAATGTACACTTCATAGTACGTTTCAAAAAACATTGTTGCATTTACAACCGTTTTTCATTCAGTATAATATTAAAATCCATAAATGTACCAGACTGAATAATTGATTATCTTTTGCATAAAATCTTAAAAAATACATTTCATCTTATAAAAACAGTAATTATAAAACGTGGTACTTTGTATTGTGTTCGTTTTACTTAAAAGTATATTAGAGATTGTGTGGAAAATTACTGTGAATTTTGTGTACCTATAATGGCGACTACGAAGAAACAATAATGGCATAAACTTCGGCTTATTAAGTATTTGTCATACTTTCCTATTATATTGTTTGTAAACAATACAAGTAAAACAAACATAGATCTAACCCCGTTGTACGTTTTAACGAATCTAAAAACTTATATTAGTAGTATTTATTTTATCACTTTTGGGAATGCCAACGCCAGTCATCAAACATCGTACAAATATGTGTACGATGTATGATGACTGTATTTAAAATAAATTATTAGACATTATGCACGGCATCATACACGAATAAATTATACTTAACTAAAATATAGACTGCAGTCATTATTGTACAGAAATTTTATTTAATATAAGTGTAGTATACAAACGTGACGTCACTTTTGTGTATTTCATGTAAATCTTTCAAACATCGAAAAAAGATGTTGATTTGACTTGACAGTCATCATGCCTATTGCTTCACTACATATTAGGTAGTACCCAAGTACTAGCGCTAAACTGTCATGTCGTCTAGAAAAAAAATGTTACATTATTACTAATCATAAGTAGATTTTTAAGAAAGACTTATTATCTCTGCAATTAAATATTGAAAGATATCCTTTTGTATCGGCAAAAATTAAGTTCGTGCATCAATTCTAATGAAAAAACTAGTAAACCGTCAAAACATATCAATTTGGATCATTTAGTATGGGATCATTAGTAACCACCCCACAAATACAATACACATAGAAAAAACAAATAACTAAAGATGTACTTAACCGATTTTTATTAGTTACGTGCTTTTAGGTGGGCTATTTCCGGTTTATAGTAAAAATAAGTGGTATCAAAGTAAATTCCATTCTCAACAATATAACTTTGATCGCGTCGTATTTATTATATATTTATTTACGTAAGGAACCACTTTTTTTTAAATAGCAGGTTGATTCTTGAAGAAAACCGATAATTATATCTGAATTTTAAACTAGTACGTCCGTTAAATTCATCAAAATATGTAACCAAAGTTAAAATTAATCAAAGTAACCTCGGTTTACGGTACCTATAAACATGTTCTGACAATATGTAAATAAAGAAACAATAAGAAAAAGTTTTGTCTGGTTCAGTTTTGTTAAAAAACAGTATTTCTATGTTTAAGACATGATATTATGTATGATTTAAATGAAATAACTGCTTATTTTTTTGTATTTGTGGCCTTTGATGGAAAAAACAATATCAGAGTTAATGTTATTTTTTTATGCAAAACGGACGTATACACTTATAAAAGCTTGCACAGCACATATTACTTTCTATTAACCAAACACATCAAAAGAGGGTTAAAATGCCTACAAATTGATATATAACACATATAATATTAATGCTGTAAAAAAATTTTGTGAACAAAAAACGAATACAAAATCTTTAAACAGCTCCCCTGGAAAAAGTAAATTTTTGACTTGTGTCGCTTTTGTATTTAATGGACGATATACAAAGTTGCTAAGAGTAGTGACAGTTTTAATAGTGATTTTTGATTATGTCACTGTCAATAAACGAAATGCTCAATTCGTTTTTGGGCTCTCCTGAATAATTGTAATTTGGTGCTTATATTCATATATAAGCTGACGATATTTTCTCTGATATTGTCTAAATTTAGATAAAATTGGCACTACTCGAATTTCCGATC
>JALPQI010018628.1:0-22142 GCA_025490895.1 Thaumatotibia leucotreta
TTTTTTTGAGCTATATGGTCGCAGTTTGTAAATCACAGGATTCGACGCGGAGAATATACCTTGTCAGATAAAAGCTAGTTACTCTTAATAAGCATTTATAACCACTTAAGCACATACAAGCCATAAAACTTTACCACATCTTTTTTAATATCTCACACCTCAAACGCCCATAAGTCAATAAACGTAGAAACCGGACCCGGGCAGCCAAAGGCGTCTAAGTCAACTTTTTTACTTTTTGCGTCCATATACGTTTGTTTTTACTCTTTACTATTTGTGCAAGCAGTATTCTGACAGTGTTTTTTAAACTTGCGACATTGCTGTCATTGTTAGGATACTAACAATATACGCAAATATTATATATTATGTTGGCAATACGTTATTACTTCGAAACTGGTAGCCCAAGAAGTAGATATACAATTATGCATTACATAAACAAGCATTATAATATTTATGATATATGTATACAAGGTTGATATACCCTCGAGCGGAAGTCCTTTTATTTTTTTAATGACGTTAAAAATAGACTTTTCCACTTGTATTACAAGTTACAAGCTCTTGAGAAGCGGGCCTCTGCCCTCGTGATACCCAGTAATATGTCTCCAAAAATAAGTCCTGATAAGATTTTTTGCATTTACATACATTTTTGAGTTCACATAAATTAACCTAAAAATATATCAGCAAAACTGTTTCAAGATGTGTCAAAGACGTTAAATGCCATGGAAAGTCAGCCATATTTGTTTACACTCTTTTGTTTTCTACTGACAAACAGTGTAAATGCATACAAAATATGAGTGACTGCCACTTCAGAGGTACCACGCACGTTGCTGTTCTATTAAACTCAGTTATATTGTACATTTAATCGATTTACAATTTAAGGTATACTCAGCTAAGATCGTATCTATTATTGTAAGATCGGATGACCACAATAAGTAACTACTAAAATAGTAGTATTTTTTCCTCACTTGCAATATTTTGCATGACGCCATTTCACCCCGCCCCTCTCGCGAGTATGCAGCAACCGCTCAGCCGCATCAGTCGTAACCTCTTTAACAGAAAGCTATGCACCTTCTTCTCTTTACTTTAGAATTGAAATTAGATACTAGTTCGATCTTAAGCCAAGAAGGATTATAGATCTGACAGTTCCATCATCATCATCATCAGCCAATTGACGTCCACTGCTGGACATAGGCCTCCCCCAGAGAGTTCCACAAAGATCGGTCGTGAGCTGTCCGCATCCATTGGACACCCGCAACCTTTACCAGGTCGTGGCTCCATCTTGTGGGGGGCCTTCCCACGCTGCACCGTCCAGTGCGTGGTCGCCACTCGAGAACACGCCGACCCCACCGGTCATCGGTCCTCGTGGCAATATGGCCAGCCCACCGCCACTTCAACCTGGCGATTCTTCAGGCTCTGTCAGTCACTTTCGTTCTTTAGTTCCATAAGTCCTTGAAACTGTGCTTTCTCTTTTACCATCGTCTTGTCACCAGTCGTCTAGAACGCAAGTCGAATACAGCCACCGGCGACAATGGTCATACTTTTTGTTCAAAAAGCTGCCGAGTGGACCTGCTGGTAGTTTTATTTCGTTCCGCTTCGTTTTCATTTTGGGGTCACATTTTTGCTTTTTGACATCATGTTTGATGGTTGTTTCGATTTTTTTATACCACGATGGTGGGAAACAAGAGAACGACAGGCGATATGGCGACATTATTCAAGGTTAAAAAGGTACAAACAGCAACACTCCTAACTGACCATTAAAGACATCATCATCATCATCATCATCATCATGGCCTCCCCCAAAGACTGCCACAATGACCAATCCTGCGCCACACGCATCCAGCGGACTCCTGCGACCTTAATCAGGTCATCAGTCCACCTTATTAAAGACATAGCAGAGAGAAAATGAAAGGGATAAATGGGTCAAAATTATTTTCGTTGTCTTGTTTCATACCACTCTGTCACGCTTTTAGTTGCTGTTTCGACTCAGTATACAAAAAAACCGGTGAATTTCACGCTACATTTTAATCCATACATCAAAAATTAGAAACAAAACATCATGTCATACAAAACTCACAACTGTGTCACGTTTTGTAGGGACACAAAATAAGACATCGAAAATAATTTTGACCCATCTACATATACCGCCCGTCATTAGAAAACAAAAAATGTAAACAAGCCTGAAAACTTGCATTATTTCATAATCACGCACTTTTACGCACGCACGACCAGCCAAAACTGAATCGCGTTTAGTAGATCGTGGTAGCCCCCTGTCTACGAACAAATAAAACATGGAAGCTGCACGCCATACTAAAATGCCTTTCAAAACCGGTCCTGAATTTTAGTTGACAAATGTCGCCCCCTCTTCAATGCACCACGCTAACGAATTTCAATATCAACCTATCAAAACTTAAACCGCCATTTAAAAATAGTTGTCATTGGTCCATCAAAGTTTTGTTTGTTTATATTCCATAAACATTTGTCAAAGGTGTTGCGCCGAAATATGCGCGGTGTTAAGAAAAGCGCTATGTCCTGCCCATCTTGGCACAATTGAACAATTGTTTTTGGGGGCATTTTTGAGCTGGCGTTAGACGTCCATGTTATACAGTATGTATCACCTCGTAGAGCAAAGAAAAAACCCGTTAATATTTAGATCATACTAAACAACTTTTACTATGAGGCCAAACCCGAATTCACGAAAAAATTTTTGACAGTTTCATACATTTTGATTGCGTGATATGAACACGTTGTATGGGAGAGTAATTTTTTTTTTCGCGAATTCGAGTTTGGCCTCATAGTAAAAGTTGTTTAGTATGATTTAAATATTAACGGGTTTCTTTCTTTGCTCTACGAGGTGATACATACTGTATATGGTCGCAGCCCCCTGTACATAGGTACAGCGTGTTTTTATGACCCGGGCTTTTACGAAAATGGGTAATACGTATTACTAGCAATCGTTTTCAAGTATTAACATTTGACAAATAATTAAATTGACCGTAGGTACATTAATTTTAATTCCTCCGAACGATCAATGTAACGCGTACCGCTTAGTTGTCAAACGTTGTAAGTTGCTGCGATCTGTCATTGTCAAGTGCAAATTAACGATTCACTTTGAAGTACATTGCTTCTCAATTAACTTTTCTTAGAAAGTTAATTACTTTTAAAATTAACATTTTGAATCGAATAATGTTCACGGTTTGGCTAGAAATCTGCATCGCATTCCTCGGTTTCGATAAAAGCCAGTATCATAGACACACTGTATAAACAAAAATAAGCTACTGATGCCTCTAACACAGAATGCTACCTCATTATCATGGTGAAATTTTTGGTCGAATGACAGCCGATATATTAGAAAAAACAGGCTTAAGTAGCCACTGAATTGCTGTCACGGAAAACGAGGTTTTTTATGGTGTGTTTTGACAGCGGCGCGGCAGACGGGCGGTTGGAACGCTAAGGCCGTGGGTTTTCTGGCCGGCGACCGCCGCCGACGACGTTCGAATGTTTTGTTCGCGAATGTTAGAGGATGGTTTCTCTGAAACGTCGCTGGCAGCGGGTAACCGACGAGGTGTCAGAGAAACTACCCTCCAACATTCGCGAACAAAACATTCGAACGTCGTCGGCGGCGGACACGCGTCGGTCGCAGGCCGCCGGCCAGAAAACCCACGACTTAAGTTATTTAAAAACAGTGATCGGAACTATAGGTGCAATATGGAAATTTTTTCAAAATAACAAATTTTCTTACTCGACTCTATTGTGTGAGTAATGACAGGTGCATTTGCTGGCAGTCCCAATAGATCGCACGTCAGTACAAGTTTGAATTGTACATATATTGAGAATTGTACACATATTGACAATGTCACATATTGAGACTTTAAAATATTAACACCTAGTCTTAACAAATGTCAGCTTGTCTTAAAATTAAGCAAATAATTTAGATATAAGCTAATTATTACAAAGTTGGGATAAGAAGCATTAAAGGCACATACATTTTTCATCGTTTAAATGCCTTAATAGTTGATTTGGTATAGCACCTATACTAAATGTATGAAACGATTAGCAACAAAACTGATTAAAAAAATCTCAAATTCGTTACAGTATTTTTACACTTTTAGTATGGGAGTAGGTAACTAAAGTGAGAAATCTCAATTTACATACTTATATTCGTGTCATTAGAGACATACTTTTTTTGTTTCATATCTGAAAAGTACGCACGATGCCGAGTAAAATTGTGTATAATATTACAGTCCACGATCGCAAATAAAAATTAAAAGGTACACATTTACTGCAAATTACTCAAATATACGCTGATGGACGCCCGTCTGTGCTGCCCATCAAATCATTATCTAGTATCAGGACCCTTGTCACTGCCTGACATGTTGCGACGCAGCTTCTGGACTTGTCCAATATGTCCACTATTACTATTTATTAGCCCGAGCGAAGCGAAGACTGCGTTTGGAGCTTGGGCATTAGTCTTTTGTCACTTGTATGAAGAATATAAATGTATTCAATGTATTCATCATCATCATCAACCATGATAGTCCATTGCTGGACGTAGGCCTCTCCTAATAACTATGCGTATTAACGCATTAGAAGGTAAATGCCCATAATCGCCACGCTGGGCAAGCGGATTGGCAATCACAGTAATGTGTCCACTATGATGACGCTGCTGCCTCTTCATCAATCTTGTAGAATGGTCAGTGACACTTCAATCCCATAGTCGACTCTTACGACACCCGCAGAAGTTGGGGTGGTGACAAATGTATTCTTACTGCCGTCACCACACGGCAAATGACGTCCACACAACACGGCGTCTTTCCAATAATACTGGGTGTTACATTAGTCGTGATAAAAATTGTGAAAAACCTGTTAAGATGGTCTTTCTGAACAAGGTTTCCTATGGGACCTATAGTACGGTCAAATCGTACATTAAACTCGCAAAACATGTAGTAAAGCTGCATTTTTGGTATGTTATTTAGACACCATAGGGCAGTATAAAACCACATTTTGCAAGCAAAAAAAAGTTGTGCTAGCTGCGTTATACGTGAAAAACTGTGAAATTTACTGTCTATTTTTAGTTTCTGATTGTTATAAAAAAAGCCTTACGTTTTATGACAATATGTATCAAGTAACGTTTAAAGATGAATGAATTTGTAACAAGATGTGATAACATGCATTACCGTAGGTCTTATAGTTTCAGAGATTCGAGACTTCAAATAGTACCCTGTTTTGTAAATTAGATAAAATGTTGAGTTTTGCTAACGTTTTTGGTTTAATATCGCCTTACCTAATTATGCTACGAAAAACATGAAATAATTATCTTATAGCGCAATTAATATTCTTTCATTTAAGGGTAAAATCAGGTCAGTAAACTTTGTAATTGAAACTAAAAACGCGAAATTCAAAAAGCAGGAGGTCCGCTATCTAGGTATTTCATACAAATGGCAAGTCGTGTTGCAAAGCTGCAATTTTTGTATATTATGTAGGCTCTATAGGGATGTACGAAAATGCATATTACAGGAAAACAAAAAAAAGGATTTAGGTAAAAGACGTAAATAGCTGAAAAAAAATCGGACTTTTTTTTAGTTTTTGACGTTTAACTAAAAAACTATAACTTTTTGATACTAATTGCTATAAAACTATGCAAGAATATTAAATTTGAAAGGATTTGAGCTACCTTGCATTACCCTAAATTATATAGATTTAGAGATACGACATTTCAAAATGTGCCCTTCATAAAGTTAAGAAAATAAATGCATGTTTTGAAGCCTCGTATACCCCCAACTATAAGACTTACAGTAATTGTTATCGGCTCAATTTGTTCCAAATTTAATGTAGTTATTATCTACAATTACATTTTTTTCTTAGCGCGAACGTTTTGCCAATATTTAGTGAATAGCTTTAACGTAACCTAAAATTTGTTTATGTTTTGATAAAGGGGCACTTTAAGAAATGTCGTATCTCAAAATATATATAACTTACGGTGATGCAACGTAGCTCAAATCCTTACAAATTTAATGTTCTTTCTTAGTTTTATAGCAATCAGCATCAAAAAGATAATAGATTTTAAGTTTAACGTCAAAAACTAAAAAAAGTGCGATTTTTTTTACGTCTTATGCCCAAATTATTTTTTTGTTTTTCTTTTAATATGCATTTTCGTATATATCTATAAGGCCTTTATAATATACCAAAATTGCAGCTTTGCAACTCGACATGCGATTTGTATGAAAAACTTAGATAGCGGGCCTCCTGCCTTTGGAATTTCGGGTTTATACTTTCAACTACAAAGTTCACTGACCTAATTTTACCCTTAAATTAAAGAATATTAAGTGCGCTATAAGGTCATTATTGCATGTTCTTCGTAGCATAATTAGGTGAGGCAATATTAAGTCGAAAACGTTAGCAAAACACAAAATTTTATCTAGTTTACAAAAAGGGGTACTTTTTAAAGTCTCGAATCTCTGAAACTATAATACCTACGGTAATGCATGTTAGCTCAACTTTTTGGAAATTTATTAGTCTTTAAAAGTTTATTACATATGATATCAAAAAACGTAAGGTTTTTTTAATAAAAATCAGAAACTAAAAAATGGCCCTAAATTTCGCAGTTTTTCACGTACTACCCAGCTAGCACAATTTTTTTTTGCTTGCAAAATATGGTTTTATACTGTCCTATGGTGTCTAAACAACATACCAAAAATGCAGCGATACTACTTGATTTGCGAGTTTAGGGTAAAATTATGTACGATTTGACCGTACTACTATATAAAAGTCGCGAAAAAAAAATTACGGTTTTCATACAGATCGGTACAGAAGTGTTCATGATTTTCAGTCTCGTTTCATTATTATGTAAACACATATGTAAGAGATCAGTCTGAAAAAATGTATACATATTAATGAACTCGAACTGTACTAGTCTTAAAAAAGTAAAGATTTTCATATGGGTCCCGAAGGAAACCTTGTTCAGAAAGACCATCTTAACAGGTTTTTCACAGTTTGTATCACCACTAATGTAACACCCGGTATAATATAATCAAAAATACACGCTGATGGACGCCCGTCTGTGCTGCCCATCAAATCATTATCTAGTATCAGGACCCTTGTCACTGCCTGACATGTTGCGACACAGCTTCTGGACTTGTCCAATATGTCCACTATTACTATGTATTAGCCCGAGCGAAGCGAAGACTGCGTTCGGAGTTGGGGCATTAGTATTTGGTAACTTGTATGAAGAATATAAATATATTCATCATCATCATCAGCCTATGTTAGTCCACTGCTGGACGTAGGCCTCTCCTAATAACTATGCGTATAAACGCATTAGGAAGTAAATGCCCATAATGGCAAGCGGATTGGCAATCGCAGTAATGTGTCCAATTGTCAGCCTCTGTAGCCTAGTTGGTAGTGACCCTGCCTACGAAGCTGGAGGTTCCGGGTTCGAATCCCGGCGAGGGCATTCTTTGTGAATTTATTTATCACAAATTTGTTCCTTGGTCGTGGCTGTGTATGTATCTAAGTATCTATACGTATCTATCTATTATATATATCGTCGCCTGGTACCCACACCACAAGCCTTAATTGGGCTTACTGTGGGACTAGGTTGATTTGTGTATGATGTCCCAAGATGTTTATTTATTTATTATTATTTATTTACTATGATGACGCTGCTGCCCATCATCAATCTTGTAGAATGGTCAGTGACACTTCAATCTCTTAGTCGACTCTTACGACACCCGCAGGAGGAGTTGGGGTGGTGACAAATGTATTGTTACTGCCGTCACCACACGGCCACAACAACCTGTCTGCTAGCAAATAAGTCACACTGAGGGGCAGACCCAAGGAGCGCACCAGGGGGGAATTCCTGCGCGATACACGTGAAGTCGGAACTGCCAGTAGGCAACGGTCCCGGGGTCTAAAATCAATTCTAGTCTTTGAGGGGACATACAGACGCAATAACTGTATTACAGTCCATGATCGCAAACAAAAATTAAAAGGTACATATTTATTATAAATATTAGATGTCATGTACCAAAGAAAAACGACCAAGATCACCTATGTCCGAGGCGGGGATCGAACCCACGTACTCAGTTTTCGCGGCTGATGCCGGAAGACCGAGTGGCCGAGGGGTACAGGCATCAGCCGCGAAAGCTGAGTACGTGGGTTCGATCCCCACCTCGGACATAGGTGATCGTGATCATGGTCGTTTTTCTTTGGCATATGACATCTAATATTTATAATTCATATAGTATTAAGTAGTGCGACTACTGGGGAAAAATTAAAAGTACAAAATCAAAATATCGTTAATAAATAATTTGATTTGTGTTTTCGCAATATGTTCAGGTACATATTTAACTACAAATGACCCAAATACACGCTGATGGACGCCCGTCTGTGCTGCCCATCAAATCATTATCTAGTATCAGGACCCTTGTCACTGCCTGACATGTTGCGACGCAGCTTCTGGACTTGTCCAATATGTCCACTATTACTATTTATTAGCCCGAGCGAAGCGAAGACTGCGTTTGGAGCTTGGGCATTAGTCTTTTGTCACTTGTTATGTAGAATATAATAGTCATTTTTACACGAACGTGTATCGAAAGACTTTTTTCGTAACAAGTGCCTTAAAAAGAGAAATTTACGCACGCGAAGCGAAGCAAAGCTTAAAAAGATAAGTTTACTTTTCCGCACTAGTTCGGAAAAGTATATATAAACCTCAATAATTAAGACGTAAATGGGCATTTTTGCGAGAAGAGATCCAAAAAAATTTTTTTTTAAGATAGGTAAATTTAATATTTTTCCTACTCAGAATAACGAGTTCTTTCAATCTAGGAGAAAAAAAGTACAAGAAAAAAATGGTCCCACATTTTTCATACATTTTACATGCTCTCCACTTTGTAATCTCTGTACAAAGTGTTTGAAAAACGGTTACGTAATAGAAACAAAAAGTTGGGACACTTTTTTTCTTCTAGTAGGATCGAAAGAGCTCGTGATTCTGAGCAGGAAAAACATAAAATTTACCTGTTTCAGAAAAATAAGTTTTTGGATCTCTTCTCGCGAATATGCCCAAATACGAGATATGCAAATTGAAGGAAAGGTAGTAGATAACGCTAGGTAGAAGAAGACAATTGCCTTCACCGGGATTCGAACCCGGAACCTCTAGCTTTGTAAACAGGCGTCACTATCAATTAGACTGCAGAGATTGACTACGAAAACGGTAGGAAGATGATAATTAACCGAGCGAAGTGCAAATGTACTTTGACTAGAGTCAAAATGTCGGCTGTATGTCATCATATATGATCTTTTTGTGAGTTCATTTGTGCAATTAATTGTCATGAAATTTTACGACACCCGATAATTATGAAAGATTTTTTGTCGCCACATTTTGTTCATGGGTTATCCCAAAATGGCGGAGCGAGTTTTGATTTTAGGCACTGGTCTCACCGCGAGCTATTATGCTATGAAGTAAGGGCTAAAATCATGAACAAAAGATACGCACCCCCGTGTAAAAAAAAACACGGCGATACTCACCCGGCGGTGATAGGTAGCTGGAAGCTGGGCGAGTATCGCCGTGTCTGGAGGCTAGATATGTCCATAATCTACGCTGGGCGAGCGGGTTGGTGATCGCAGTTATGTCCACTATGATGATGCTGCTGCCTATCATCAATATTCAATAATAATTCGTCAATATTTAATAATTGGTCGCGGGTACTCCATGATGAGGATCTTCTAAAAGGTTCAAAACATGTCGAGCAATTATCGACTTAAAAATTACGTGACTAACCCATTTGCTAAATATTTAAATATGTATGTGTCTCTTGTCACCACCCCAACTCTTCCTGCGGGTGTCGTAAGAGTCGACTAAGTGAAGACTAAGTGAACTAAGATTGAAGTGTCATTGACTTTCTTTGATTTAATTGATGATGGGCAGCAGCGTCATCATAACGGACACATTACTGTGATCGCCAATCCGCTTGCCCAGCGTGGCGATTATGGGCATTTACCTCCTAACGCGTCTATACGCAAAGTTTGATAAGAGAGGCCTACGTCCAACAGTAGGCTGAGATAAGCTGATGATGTATGTATGTACGAGTATCTCATTAGTTATAATTCTAAAATATTCAATATGCGTATGGTCAGTGATACTTCAATCCCTTAAGGTCAAGACACACTGGGACACGTGTGCAGTGTGAACTGTTTATTTCTACAACTGTTTGTTTGTGTAGCCTAGATGGTAGTGACCCTGCCTACGAAGCTGGAGGTTCCGGGTTCGAATCCCGGCGAGGGCATTATTTGTGTATTAGCTGTCTACAAGACAAGGCAAGACAAGACATTTATTGGTATTAATCATACACCGTCAATAACATAGTAAACATACATCAAATCATTTCATTACAATAACATACAATTCCATAAATTAATAAAGTAACAAAAGAAAATAATTAATTTTCATCTAGAAATTCATTATCTATGTATTTAAGTATCTATATGTATCTATCTATTATATACAGGGTGGGAAGGAGTATACCGACAGACTTTACCAATGCATTTTTGATAACAAAAGAAATAAAAAAAAAATATGTGACATACGTCATTATCGAACAAAAAAAAATTTTTTTTGATTATTCCGTTTTTTGATATTTTGTGTACATATATCGTCGCGTGGTACTAACATCACAAGCCTTAATTGAGCTTACCGTGGGACTAGGTCGATTTGTGTAATGTCCCAAGATATTTATCTACATTATTCGCAAGTTCTATACTGACTGTGTAGTAATTACTTAAAAGATACAAATCAAAATATTTCATAACAGCAATTTCATATCATACACAAACACTTGAGTAGACCATAAAACTATAAAATGGCGAATATCAGAAGTTTGTCAGCAAGGAAAAAGTAGCATATCTAAATAATTTTCAGCGCAAATGCTTCCCTTCTGTTAAAATAGCCGTGTTATCTCCACATTCTATCTCCGTAATTATCTTGGGACCACACAAAAAGATTAATTCGTACAAATGTTGTCTCCGACGTTTTGTCACCGATTATATTTGGTCGCAAAAACTTGGCCCTTCGAATTCGCGTAAGGGTTCCATAGACGAAATAATACAATTTGAGTACCCTACCTTAGGCACTGGTCTCACCGCGAGCTACTAAGCTATGGAACTGGTCTCACCGTGAACTACTAAGCTATCAACTATCGGCTATAAACATGAACAAAAGATACGCGCTTCCGTGTCTCTCTTATTTACACGGAAGTGCGTATCTTTTGTTCGTATTTATAGTTCATAGCTTAGTAGCTCGCGGTGAGACCAGTGCCTATGGCCTATCGGCTATAAACACGAACAAAACATACGCGCTCCCGTGTAACTAAAAGAGACACGGCGATACTCGCCCAGCTATCAGCTAATAACGCCGGGCGAGTATCGCCGTGTCTCTCTTATTTACATGGAAGTGCGTATCTTTTGTTCGTGTTTATAGCCCATAGTTCATAGTTTAGTAGCTCGCGGTGAGACCAGTGCCTATGGATTATCGGCTATAAACACGAACAAAAGATACGCACTCCCGTGTAAATAAAAGAGACACGGCTATACTCGATATAGCCGATAGTTTATAGTTTAGTAGCTCGGGGTGAGACCGGTGCTTTAGGTACCTAATCTTTTCTCTTCTTCTTCTTAGTCGTGCACTCTTGACAGAGTGGTCATGGTCATGTCAAGGTCGATTTTTGCGCCATAGCAGCTCTCGTGATCCGTCGCCATGTGGCTCTATTTTTGGTGGAGTGTGAGCAGTCGAAGCCGTGTGGTGACGGCAGTAAGAATACATTTGTCACCACCCCAACTCCTGCGGTTGTCGTAAGAGTCGACTAAGGGATTAACGTGACCATTCTTTGATAGAAGATTGATGACGGGCAGCAGCGTCCTTATAGTGGAGACGTACATTACTGCGTTCGCCATACCGCTTCATTATATCAGCCGAAAGACGTCCACTGCTGAACATAGGCCTCCCCCGAAGATTGCCACAGTGACCGGTCCTGCGCCACCGCTTACCCAGCTCATAATGCGTCTACACGTAGTTAATAAGACATTTCTTCGTCCTGCGGCGGATGTGTCCCAGGATATTTATTAATTTATATCATCGTTGTACCAAAAACCGGCACAAGGGATCTCTAAATCAGGAACTGTGGAACCCAAATTTTGATGGGTACTAATTACTGGAAGGGAATGTCAATATATGGCGTCGGAGGACGTGTGGCGAATTCACACACTTTTTGGGTTCAGTTGCCAAATTATCAAGAAATGGAATGGAAACCTTATATATATGATTGTTCTTGTGTCAAAGAATTCTAATATTCATAAAGAGACATAGAAGTCACAGTGGCATAAACAGATTTTTTCTAAGTTTTTCCATTAGATATTATATAGTTCGAGAAATACCAATAAATTGAATGTTTGTTTTTACTTTACTATAATGTAGGTAGAAAGTTACCAATTTACATTTCACGAACTATACTATCGATAAGTTATTTTTTCTAATGATAAAAGTATCGTTATGACTTAGAGATAAATTTATCTAAATTAGGCTTAAGGTGCATTCAGACCAAAAGAGCATTCGCTGTTCTATCCCCCGCTCTGCGAAATCAACCAATCACGGTTTGTGTAACGATCGAATTTCGTAGAGTGGGGGATAGAATAGCGGATGCTCGTTTGGTCTGAATGCACCTTTAGTTAGATAGAATGGACAGTCGCTCGTTTCGTCTAAATCCACCTTAATAAAGCCATGTCTACAGAACATTTCACTATACTTTATCCGACACGCACTTGGCCAGCGTTTTGATAAGAATATTAATTGTATATTAAATTATTATTACGCCATTAAACTCAGGATATAATCATAAGGTGTACGTACAAAAAACAATAAGAACATTTCTGATATTTGGATCTCTCTGATATAAGAACGACAAATACGAGTTTAAATTAAATTAAATATTATTGATGGTACCTACGTAATCTGTGTAATTTTTAACCGACTTTCAATAAAACGGGAGGAGGATCTCAATTTGATGTTATATTAGTTTTTAGTGATTCATTTTTAGGGTTCCGTAGTAAACAAGGGACCCTTATAGTTTCGCCATGTCCGTCTGTCCGCAGCATAGCTCAGTGGCCGATAGTACTAGAAATTTACAATTTGGTACAGGTATAGGTACATATCAATCAAGCCGACCAAGTGGTAGAATAAAACTTAGAAAAAAAAAATTGAGGTTGGAGATAGCGGCTACAGAAAAAAATAGAGACCCTTTAACTTTTGATCCGTAGATAGAAAATATGATATAGATACTTAAATACATACTTAGACAGCCATGACCAAGGAACAAATATTTGTGATAAATAAACAAATAATGCCCTCGCCGAGATTCGAACCCGGAACCTCCAGCTTCGTAGGCAGGGTCACTACCAACTAGACTACGGCGGCCGACAAAATAACACTACATTTTTTCACTCGGTTAAATCTGTTTCTACAACAATGACGAGGCATATCGAAACAAAGACATGCATTTTTGAGAGACAATTAAAAGTGATACGTTCCGTTTAGGTTGTAAAGAATAAGTCAATAATTAGTGCGCCGTGGGAATGATGCTATTGCGGCCTATAGACGTGCGTGGAGTAGCCCTTTTTTATCTATAAAGAAAATATAATAATTTATTTAGTAAGTAATTGTTCATGACATAAAACTAGTCAAAACGGATTATGTCGCGCATATTGATTAAACCATTATTTTTTCTCATTTGTCAGCAGATATCGAAATCGGTTTTTTTAGAAATACCTTGGAATAGCTCATTACCTATTATAAAATGTTTTATATTCTTTATGTAGTATTTAGTATTTTATATTTAGAACAGAGGATTTAGATACCGAAAAGCTAAATAAGAACCGTTCTTTTGTATGGAGAAAAAGCCGGTATTCGATTTCTGATTGTCAGTAACACGTAGACCACGAACCCTGTAATATAGGTATTCGAAACATCCGGATGTATAAATAAATAGTCCGTCCGCGCCATCAATTGTTTCAATAGTTATATTTCATGCGCCACTACAGCTCGTTTGTGGTGCGCGTGCTGCGCCCGCTGCAGGACACCATCGCGAGTGCTGACTTCTGGCCGAAGAGCGTCGTGTTTCGGCAGTTCCGAGGCAATCTGCCAAATCCACCCACGCCACGTCGTTACGTCGCCTAAATCAAGCTAGTTTTAAGTTATTTTTATTTGATGTGTAAATTTTTAGTTCGCAGTGACTTGGTTTTTACTGTAATGCTGTGAAACTTATTGGAATAAAAATAAATAAATAAATGAGTAATCACCGCGGTGTACAAAAAACATATTAAGTAATTAGTCATTTATTTACTTTTTGTATAAAACAAAGTATTTTAACTTAAATCACTTAATATTTTTTTATTTTAAATGTTTTTTTGTATTTTTACTTGTATATCTTTTGGGTCCATTGCAATATATTGTACATTATGTAGTTCTATTTAATTTTGCCACCGCTTTCTACTGCTACAGGTTGTTGAACAGAGTATACGATATCGTTTTGTTTGACTAAATCTTGTAACACAATTGACGCGATCGTGATTTTTTTTAAATAAAGGCCTTAGGTAATTATGTAAAATCGGTAATCTCAGTATATCTTGTTATTATTATTATGGCCGTGTGCAGTAAGATTACATTTGTCACCACCCCAACTCATTCTGTGGGTGTCGTAAGAGTCGACTAAGGGATTGAAGTGTCACTGACCATTACTTAATAAAAGATTGATGATGGGCAGCAGTGTTAGCATAGTGAACACATTACTGCGATCGCTAATCCGCTGGCCCAGCGTGACAATTATGGGCATTTATCTCCTAATGCGTCCATACGCATAAGTAAGGAGAGGCCTACGTCCAGCAGTGGACTATCATAGGCTGATGATGATGATGATTATGGTGACCATTATAATTAATTTAAAATCAATTTTATGCTTTAGGTTTTTCATTAATGCATGTTAGTGGTAAGATGTACCATGATTGTTTGAAAAAACAAGTCCCGCCAAGTATCTTACCGGTTCTTACTCGGGTCAGTGGTAAAGAGTTAAAATCTGAAGTAGCTTTAATGTTATGTGTAACTTAGACCATTCAAAAGAGTTTATTGCTATCCCAATTTTAATAAAAAATCATTTGACTTTGAATCTTTTTACAATCGACCCTATCCCATCCTTTAAATTTTTCTCTGCAAACAAAATTACAATTCAATTTTATATCAGCCTCCGTAGCCTAGTTGGTAGTGACCCTGCCTACAAAGCTGGAGGTTCCTGGTTCGAATCCCGGCGAGGTCATTCTTTGTGTATTTATTTATCACAAATGTTTGTTCCTTGGTCATGGCTGTCTATATATTTAAGTATCTATATGTATCTATCTATTATATATATCGTCGCCTGGTACCCACATCACAAGCCTTAATTGAGCTTACCGTGGGACTAGGTCGATTTGTGTAAGATGTCCCAAGATATTTCATCATCATCATCATCATCATATCAGCCGAAAGACGTCCACTGCTGAACATAGGCCTCCCCCAAAGATTGCCACAATGACCGGTCCTGCGCCACCCGCATCCAGCGGACTCCTGCGACCTTCACCAGGTCATCGGTCCACCTTGTGGGGGGCCTACCCACGTTACGCCTTCCGGTACGTGGCCGCCACTCAAGAACCTTCCCGCCCCAACGGCCATCGGTTCTACGCGCAATGTGCCCCGCCCACTGCCACTTCAGTTTAGCGATTCGGAGAGCTATTTCGGTTACTTTGGTTCTGCTGCGGATGGTCTCATTTTTAATCCGATCACGAAGAGAGACTCCTAGCATAGATATTTATTTATTTATTTTTTTATATAAAACGACTCCATCGGCCCTGTTCCTCAAGGTGCACTGAATTCGTATGGGCGTGCGCAGGGCGGCGCAATTATATATACATCACAGCGCACCGCCCACGTGTCTGATGCCGGCTCGTATAAGTGAACCTTTTGAATCGAAGCTCTAGAAATGTTAACCTTTCTCTCAGATCTAGCAATGTACCGAGAAGTTACATAACTTGCGAAACTTCTATAAAGAATGTTCTCGGAAATTTAAATTTTACAAGCAATCTTATCATGCCAAAATCAAGGTATATTAAATTTTATACCTTGTTTACTCAATTGTGCAAAACAGATCTTCAGCATAACATCATAAGAAATGAAATGAAATGAAATAAAATTTATTTATGACAAGCACAATGGACATATACACAATACATATTACAAATAAGCACACAACAACAGCTTGCCACAAAAGGGCCATAACTCAGCATATAGCTGGCTAAGCCAGCGCTGTTCTTCCGTTGTGACCCACCAGGTATGTAGAATTGTACACTGGCCGACAGGGTGACGACGCTGGCAAACAAGTAAACATGGATACATAATTATAGACTTAAAACTAAACACAAAACATGCCTGTATATATATAAATAAAATAAAAAAGTAATAAAAAAATAAGACCATTGTTTGTTAGACCAATATCGTGGCCAGGTCATTACTCGACTCTTACGACAACCACGGGAAGAGTTGGGGTGGTGACATAATTATGTATTCGTACTGTCACTACGCAGCGAAAAGTTGTATAAAATAAAATTTCAGAATATCTTTCAATAAGGTTCTAAATTCTAAGGATTTATTTTATTCATTTATTTCTAAAGAAATGGCTGCTACATTTGGAATTCTTCGTTCGTCTCGCAAATTCCTTAGCAATTAGTTGGATAGGTTTATGATTATCACTGAGTTGATAATTATGTTGAAATTAAAACACGTTGGGTTTAGATATAAGTAGGTATACTTGTGATATGTTTGTCAGTGTCTCCGTGATTGTACTTTATAACTACCTTACAACCACCTACGGTACAGTCGACGTCAAAAATATCATTACGGTTTAGGTGCCAAAAATATATTTACACAACTTTATTGCCTTGACAATAAGGTCGTGTAAATATATTTTTGGCGCCTAAACTGTAATGATATCTTTGACGTCGACTGTACATACATCATTATAGTCTACTGCTGGACGTAGGCCTCTCCTATTAACTATGCGTATAGACGCATTAGGAGGTAAATACCCATAATCGCCAAGCTGGGCAAGCGGATTGGAGATCACAATAATGTGCTCACTATGATGACGCTGCAGCCCATCATCAATCTTTTATCAAATAGTGGTCAGTGACACTTCAATCCCTTAGTCGACTCTTACGACACCCGCAGTAGGAGTTCGGGTGGTGACAAATGTATTTTTACTGCCGTAACCATATTGCAGACTTACAGATACATATAGATATTATACATACTTAAATTCAGAGCAACTTCCTCCCGCGGACGGTCCGTCTGTGGAATGAGCTTGCCGAGGTTTTCCCGATGGACTACATTGCAGTATGGGGTTCTTCAAAAGAGGAGTGTACAAATTCTTATTGGGTTGGCAACGCGCATGTGACACCCCTGGGGTTGCAGGCGCCCATAGGCTACGGTAACTGCTTTCCACCAGGCGGGCCGTATGTTTGTTTGCCGCCGACGAGTATAAACAAAAAATATAGACAGCCAACTGTTACGATTGTCACGGAACCCTAAAAGCCCCATTATCCTAGTGGTTCTCTCGACTACAGTTCGCGTGATTTGCGGCGCCGATCACGCTTGACTGCGCCGGGGCTTCGCTAAACGCCTGTCAAAACACCAGTAACACGATCGTTTTGTACAGGATGACAGTTTTTTTATATGTATAGTCTAACAGTAGTGTATTTTATTTATTTATATAAGGTCCTAATTTATTAGATGCAGATATTTTTACAGCTGATAGTACTCGGTCTCTGGAGTATATTAAACCGTGAAACATTATAGCTTTTACGATGTTTTTTTGGACAAAACGGAAAA
Source organism: Thaumatotibia leucotreta (assembly GCA_025490895.1). NCBI lineage: Eukaryota > Metazoa > Arthropoda > Insecta > Lepidoptera > Tortricidae > Thaumatotibia > Thaumatotibia leucotreta. Next base: position 17,951 of record JALPQI010018628.1, read on the forward strand.
ACAAAGCTACGTAGTACGTAAAAGAGGTACTAGAATTTGTTCAATGAGTTTTCATTTAATAATCACATAAACAGGGTGCTTTACGTAGCAAATTCGTTTTTCCGTTTTCTTCAAAAAAACATCGTAAAAGCTATAATATTTCACGGTTTAATATACTCCAGAGACCGAGTACTATCAGCTGTAAAAATATCTGCATCTAATAAATTATGTGATTATTAAATGAAAACTCATTGAACAAATTCTAGTACCTCTTTTACGTACTACTTAACTGGAACTGGCCACTTCACGTCGATAAATTAAATACTTGATTGTCAATGTCATGTTATTTTCCGTTGGATTGTGTCGTTTGATGACATGCATGACAGATAGTGTTATTGTGACATGTGATAAGCACATGATGATTTTTTTTAGACGAAATTATAATTATTTTTTTTTGTTAGGAAAATGAAATCAAAAAAGTTACATGAAAAGATTTCTTAATTTATATTTAAAGTTAATTATTTTAATGTAAAGTATCATGTGTTAAAATATCTGCAACTAATAAATTAGGACCTTATATGTATAGTCTGTGCAGTAATGTATTTTTTTTATTTATTTAGACTTTGTTGCACAAAAGGAGCATTCCATGTAAACACCTACTTTTTGTCGCTTACGTGACACTAGTAGATAGGTAGCTACCGTAAAACCATACAACTATAGTCAAGTATTACAACTATGGTCCACAAGTTCAACTCGTAATTAAGCATCAATGGAAATCTTTTATTTTGGTTTTATCTAAGTTTTTTAATCATTAATGAGGAGACTTTGTGTAACAACTGCGTCAATAATATAATAATTACACTAAATCGAGGATATTTGACTTAGTTTTGGACCATAGTTGGGAGCTTTTGGACTATAGTTGGGTAGTTTGACGGTACCCTAATAAAATGTGCTAGCCGCTAGGAAATACTGTCAATCTTAAAACCTAGAATAGTACATTGTGCATCAAGGTAGGTAAGTATGGAATTACTAACGAGAGAGTTCGAAGCCCGACGCCGTTAGGCGGAGGGCTTTTATGACTCGAGTTAGTATTCCGCTTACCTACCGTGATGCATACAATGTTTTTCATCACACTTGCCGACAAAAAAATAAGTTTTAAGACATAATATTATTAAATGACGTACTGACATTTCTATTACTCCCTAGGGAATATCACTTTTCTATTACTCCCACTACGCGCGCAAGCAATGGCGCGCTTAGACAGCAAGTGTGATGAAAATGGTATTATTATACCGTAACTCAGGTTACTGATCTTATTTCTCAAAAGTAATGAAAAGACAGTGTCGCTTACGGGACGTTTCCATGGAATGCCCCAGAACTGCTTACTATACAAAATACTATGAGGCATTCTCTACTAGTCAACCTTAAGGCGAAGCAGAATTTTTTTTAAACTTTATTGAGGTTTTTATACAGGATGGTATCTGAGTCGTGGAGCGAGAGTGAACATCGTACTGGATAGTTAGGTATCAAATCGTAATTAACAGATATTTTTCGCGATTTCTTGTTTGTCTCCATAGTGAAAGTTGCTCTGGGTGACCATCCCGAGTACCTTATGGCCACGACATTAGTCAAAGTAATCGGCGACGAGCGAATCCATAAGCTGGAGCAAGAGGCCGATATCGGAACTCCGTCTCCTACGTTTGGTTTTCCGCCCCGCTCCCCGCTGGTCGCCTTAGACCAATGTCGTGGCCAGGCCATTATAAGTAGACCGATACCGACAGTCCGTGTCTACACAGTGTAGCAGTTTATGGGGTTAGGAGCTGCCCTAATTTCTACCCTATCGGTAGTGGACTAATGTTTGGGGGTCATTTGTCTCCTACCTCTCAGCGTAAAGCAGAGTCAATACATACCGCCGAGGCTTAGGCCGAGGCAGCAAACTTACAAGCCGCTTTCTGGGTTCTCACCCTGCTATCAGCTTCTCATATCGTGGCCCGACCAGACTGCTTTAGGTACCTATCGAGTCACACTAACTTAAATGTTACTTACCAAATCATGATACGGCTGGATTATAATTGGATTGTTTTACGGAAGTAATTTATGTCAAAGTGCAAGCAAGTAACCGATAATCTGAATTTACAAAATACAGTAGAAAGTGCCAATAAATAATATGTAAATATATCATTTCAAAGCAACCATTTTGAACCTTAATTTTAAAGCGATAAAGAACATAACATTGGCTGTATATTTGCTATGTTTTGGCATCACCCTGTGCACAGAATGTGGTACGCATGTCCTGGGGCTGTAGAGAGGGATAAGTAAGTATGGAGATGGACTCCTATTATTATTTTTTATTCTTTATACAACAATTCCTTACATAATATACCTTTGCCGGGATACGAACCCGTAACCTCCAGCTTCGTAGGCAGGGTCACTACCTGGCTACGAAGGCTGGCCAAATTTAAATGTTGAATAATGGCTCCAAATTCATATTTTGTATAAGCGATCAACAATAATAACCTAAGTATATCTTTTAAATTTATCCCCTTTTACTATTGCCGAAGGCTATTGGATAGAGTATAACACATAAAGTCCATTCACCCTTAGTTGTCTTATCTGGTAAACAACTTTCTAACCTAAAAGTACAGAAAGTGGTAAACAACTTTCTAACCTAAAAGTATTTGACTTTGACTTTTTCTGTTGTAAACTGCCATATTTGCCTATAGCAAAATACCTGAGTCCGTATTTGTGCAGTCCGTCCGTAGTGATTAGTAAATTGCCTAATTTTTAATCAAGGAAATGGCAGTTTACAATCAGAAAATGTGTACTTTTAGGTTAGAAAGTTGTTTACTAGATAAGACTACTAAGGATGAATTTACCGTAGTTTGTATGACTAACTTTCTTAACACAATTGATTGATTGATGATCGTGATTTTTGTCTTGATTAAGTCCTTATGGCACTGGTCTCACCGCGAGCTACTAGGCTATGAACTACCGGCTATAAACACGAACAAAAGATATAGTCTCCCGTGTAAGTAAAAGAGACACGGCGGTACTCGCCCAGCTATCAGCTATCACCGCCGGGGAAGTATCGCCGTGTCTATTTGTTTGCAAGGGAGTGCGTATCTTTTGTTCGTGTTTATAGCCGATAGTTCATAGCTTATACTTCGTTTCTTTTAAGATTAGAATTATCTGTCAAACGGGTGAACAAAGAAGCAGTTGTCGTAAACCTTCCTTCTTCGATTTCGGCCGATAACACTGAATTTCTCGGAACTTATGTACATTCATATCATTTGATATTTACCGATAGCTGAACGCATAGTTTTCACATTTATTATTAATTTGTTGGCAAAACCGTATTTAAAAAAAATTAAAAGTGTTTTATAAGCAAGATGGCGACAATTTAGAAAAGCGCAAAATATTGAAGGTTTTCGTTTAGTGTTTGGCGGTTTTTAACTAAGTATTTTTTTATAAATTTGTAACTCATATCGTACCGATTTTACATATACTGAATTTAATGAAGTTTACAGTCTTAAATTTAACAATATATATTTTTTTTTACATCATGTACTCCCAGTACTTTTAAAAGTCATGCATTTAAGGATTAAAACTATCGGTATATAAAAGCGGACAGGGTGTCATAAAGACTGAGCAGATGACAATAGTAAGACAACCCTACCCTACCCATCGGCAACGTCGTTTAGTATTTGTCGCCATTATGGGCGGCTTTAATCTGGGACGCTCTAACGTAGTTTGAATTTGGTAACTAATTAGAAAATAAAACTCAGATGACAATGATGACACACTTCTACATAGTTTTATTCACTGTCAGTGCAAGAGTCCGAGGACTCGGAACTACCAACGTTTATAATAAAATTTTCCACAGTGTAATCTATTATATTAACTAATTTAATTTAAAAAACTAATTTTCTTTTAAAATGTTGTATACCGTGCCAACGATATGCCAGCAGTCTCAGCAGTCTTTTTCACACGGTCCGATTTAGTGGGATATTCCTTTCTATGGCACATTACTAACACTAATTTGTAAATATTCACCACCACCCGCTTTTCACTGGCAGTCAGAGGATTTTGCTTTTTCCATTTCTTCTTTAGAGATGAACTTCATCAATTTTAAATGAGCACCAACAAACAAAATATCTAAAATTCTAAATAGATCAATAATTAATAACGAAATTGAATAAAAACGATAACACCA
>JALPQI010018629.1:0-20842 GCA_025490895.1 Thaumatotibia leucotreta
ACAGAAGATTCAGGAGGCAACTTGATCTTTTGATATATATTCGATTGGATATGGAGAACTCCAACACCAACACAACTGGAAGCAGATAGTTTAGAAGCATCTGTATAAATGTGATGAGTACCTTGGACATCATTACCAATGAAACTTATAAATTGTTTATTATGTTCTACATCATTCTTTGAAATCCCTATATTCAAAAGAACATGGGGAACAAATGTTAAAGATTCATAATTATGCTGGAATATCGGAAGTGTTGGAGAACTAACGATAGGTGCAGATATGGACTTGATTCTTTCATAACTTTTGATTAGGCATGGAGGTTTCTTGTGTCTCCAATACCTGGCTGAAGATATTTGAAGTGACAGATCAGACAAAATCGACCAGAGCTGATGATTGGAAAATTGAGAGCAACGGAAAAGAAACCTGTCAGAAAGATATTGGCGTCTTAAATGGAGAGGGGGTTCTACACATTCTGTCTGCATTGCATTTATTGGGCTGGATAACATAGCACCACAAATTATTCTCAGAGCTTTTGACTGTATGCAATCTAATTTCTTGAAGCCAGCAGCACTTCCAGGTTCTAGCAGAAAAGTCCCGTAATCTAAAATACTTCTAATTAAAGCATTATACATTAGCTTCATACAGAATGGATGAGAACCCCACCACACTCCAGAAACACATCGAAGGATATTAATATTTCTTTCACATTTAGAGATTATGTATTCACAATGTGGAAGGCCTGTTAGTCTACTGTCAAGAATAACACCTAAAAATTTTGTTTCCTTTTTAACAGGAATGGTACGGTTATCAAATTGCACATTGATCTGAGGAGGAAACAGTTTTTTAGTAAAAGGAACAACAACACTTTTATTTACTGAAAGTTCCAATCCATTACAGTCTAACCATGATTTCAATAAACTTAGAGAAGAATTAATGGCTCTGCTGGCATATTCAATCGAGATGTTAGGTGAGTATAATAGTAAATCATCAGCATACTGTAGGACTCTAACTAGGCCATTTAGAGATGAATCTAGATCAAATGTATAGATATTGTATAACAATGGACTTAGTACGGATCCTTGTGGGAGTCCTCTCCATACTAAACGAGAAATACTGTTAGTTTCATCAATAATTAGCTTAACCGATCTTTCAGATAAAAAGTTGATTATGAAATTGGTTAGCATTATTGGAATCCCTAACTTATAAAGTTTTAACTGTAATACGGGGACTAAAACATTGTCATAAGCAGCACTAATGTCTAGAAAAGCAGCTACTACAGATTCCTTTCTAGAAAATGCCAATTGGATATCTGTCACTAGAATAGACAAGCTATCATGAGTTGATCTTCCCTTGCGGAATCCAAATTGACTATGGGCTAGTAACTGATTTTTTTCCAGAAAAAATTCTAACCTGTTTTTAATTAAATGTTCTGTTATTTTAGCAAATACGGAGGAAAGAGCAATTGGGCGATATGAAGAAACATCTGAGGCGGGCTTATGTAGTTTTAAAATTGGAAGAACTATTTGAGTTCTCCACGACAGAGGGACTATTCCAGACTGGACAATAGAATTGATAATGTTTAAGTAATAGGACAGTAAACCATCACTGGCATTCACTAGAAAGGAGTAAGGAACTCCATCCTCCCCAGGTGCAGTATCTTTTAAATTACATAATACCCCTTTCAATTCTTCAATTTTAAAAGGACTATTAAAGTTAGGACTGATTGTATGATCAGGAAATGAAAAAGAAGCAGGGTGAAAAACATATTCTTCAGGGACATATGCTGGTGCTAGCTTGTCCATAAACTGTTGCGCTAAATCCAATGGAAGCACATGTCTAGGAGTACTGTTAACTGCATTTCTAAATCGCTTTATGTTATTCCATACTATTGATGGTTTTACATTAGGATTTAGCGACAAACAGAATTGCTTCCATCCCTCAAATTTTTTTTTCGCAACAATTTCTTGGTTTCGCGAGCCGTTTGCATATATGACTCAAAATTATCATTAGTCATAGAGTGACAATAAAGTTTTTCAGCCTCTTTACGTTTCCTGATGGCTTCAGAACACTCATTATCCCACCAAGGAGGAGATGGAATTTTACCTGATGCACTGTTTTTTACAGGAAAAATTTCATCAGCTGCCTCCTTAATCACCTGGGAGAGGGATGCAGAGCAATCAACTACGTTACTATCAACTACAGTGGGCAAACATAATAATTTCTCCTCTACATGAAGTTTAAAAAGATTCCAGTCCGCATTACTCAGATTATACTTTAGTCTCGGACTAGGCCTTGGAGCAGATGGAATAGGAGATGGAAATGAAACTATTATTGGAAAGTGATCACTACCATATGTTGAATTTAGAGTATACCAGGAAAGAGAGGATGCTAAATCAGCAGAGCATATTGATAAATCAATGGCGCTAATTGATTCCGTAGGCGCTGATCGGCGAGTAGGGGATCCATTATTTAGGACACAGAGATTGTTACTATCTAAAATATCAATAACACGTTTACCATGATAGTTAGAAACTGAACTGCCCCAAAACTGATGATGTGAATTAAAATCGCCTAAAATTAACATTGGTGTAGGGAGAGAAGAAATAATTAGTTCTAACTCATCAAAAATGGATGATGATGGATATGGAATATATATAGATGCAATGCAGATGTTATTTACAATGGCAGCAACAATTGAAAAATCATTGCTGTGTGATGGAAGATGGAATGATGAAAATGGTACTGAATTCCTGACGAGTAAAGCGACTCCGCCACACCCGTCAGGTCGGTCCTCTCTAAGACATGTGTAACCAGTAGCTCTAAAAAGAGCTCCAGGCTTAAGCCATGTCTCAGAGAGGGCGATAACAAATGGTTTATATTTATTTAATAAATGAATTAAATCAGATTTTTTATTTATTATACTCCTGCAATTCCATTGCAGTATTTTGTCCATTATTGTGTATAGCTACAACAAGTGAATTAAGCATAGGGGCAACGTTGGACGGTAATGTGGTATTTGGTTTCTTTAGTAATTTCATCAAAACTTGGATGGCCTCAGCTGCAGATTGAGCCTCATCCTCATTGGCTTCCTGCCGCAGAGCACAACCATTTTGTGGAGGAGGAATCCTGTGTTCATGGACTAACGCATTATGGGCTGCAATATCATACCCAGTATTTAATTTTTTAACAGTGCGAGGTTTTAAAAATATTGTTTTCTTATAACTATGGTTTCTGGATTCGGGAGATATATTGTGGGCTGGTTGTTGTGTACTGCTGCGTAGGTTCGACTGAATCTGTGGCTGAGGTTGAGTCATGACGACATCCGCAAATGATTTAGTAATGGATGGGTGAAGTTTTACTGCCTCTCCATACGAAATGCAGCTGTTAGCCATAGTGACTTTAATTTCTTTTTGCCGCTTATGCTCCTGACATAGAGTTCTATTGGTGGCAAAATGAAAACCATTACACAAACAACAGATGGCGTCATCCTCATCCAATGAACAAGTGTGTCCCGCATGCAATTGGCCACACTTGAAACATTTTGGTTTAGATCTGCAATGTGTTTTTGTGTGCCCAAACTTGCAGCAATTAAAGCACTGAATTGTCGGGAAAATGTATAATTCTACCGGAAGTGAATTATAACATGAGTATATACGTTTCGGTAATACTTGACCGTCAAATGTAAGTACTACAGTCTCTGATGGTTGCCATGTTGTTGCACCATTTACCACGACTCTGTGATTAAGGCGTCGTACCTTAAGCACCTTACCGCACCCAATAGGCACAGAAATGTTTGCAACTATGTCTTCATCAGACCATTGAGCCGGAATCCCGCGGACTAGACCCATACGGGTTACCGAAAAGGACGGGATGTATGCCGATAAGTTTTCTTTTTCAAGACGCGTGTCATCAGTAAGGAACAAATTTGCATCCTTATGGGTAGAAAACGCCATAGATATCCTAGTTCTACCAATTCTTTTAACGCTGCCATTAATTACATTCTTGTAGCTGCTTTTCATCAGAAACTTACCAAAGGACACCGGGTGTAGGGATGAATTAGGTTCGATTTTTTTTAATTGTACATGAACCGTAAACGGTGCAACGTCGGTGTGCGAAAATAAATTCCTGCCAATCCGTGTATTGCCAAAGTCGGCATTAGAATTTGTTTTAGTTTGAGCATTGACAGAAAGATCATTAGACTGCGATTGGGTGTCTCCTATGCGTACGGTGTCTGCGAGACAATCGCAGGAATATTCCCCGCCATTATTTTTCCGTCTTTTTTTATTACAATGCTTACACCTTTTGTAAGTTTTGGCCCGCTTCAGTTCACTCCTGCTACTCACAGAAGTGTCTGTATCCATACTGGACTCAATTTCGATGTTCATCCCGACCTGGAGGCTTCCACCTCCAGGATCGGGAGGATCACCCCCCATTGAAAATATAATGTACAAAAAACTTACCTAATACGAAGAAAATACACTATATATACAAGAAATACAAATATTTACAAAAATATAAACTAAAATTAACAAAAATATTTACAATCCTGATCCAAATTTACTAATTATTGAAATATAAAAATCCGAAACTAAGAAACACAGCCGCCGCGTTTCACGTTTCCCGCGCTTTTTCCTCTGACGGGCTTGTTGGGGCGCCTGAAGAAAGGACGTTACAGACGTGGCTGAAATTCCTGATCTGAATTCAGATTATAGATCTATGTTTTTTATCTGTGTTGGATCTAGTGGCGATAAATAATAAAAATAACTAGCTCAAAGACTTGTTTTATTTCTAATTTAAGTGTTGACAATTAATAAGCAAAAATTTGAATATCTAATCATGTGACAGATTCCACAATTTATTTTATTCAAACGACCACCAAGAAGGTAGTGATGTGCCACATGCATTTACATGAATGTAGGAAGAAAGGACGTTACAGACGTGGCTGAAATTCCTGATCTGAATTCAGATTATAGATCTATGTTTTTTATCTGTGTTGGATCTAGTGGCGATAAATAATAAAAATAACTAGCTCAAAGACTTGTTTTATTTCTAATTTAAGTGTTGACAATTAATAAGCAAAAATTTGAATATCTAATCATGTGACAGATTCCACAATTTATTTTATTCAAACGACCACCAAGAAGGTAGTGATGTGCCACATGCATTTACATGAATGTAGGATTAATATGGATTTGACAACGTTATAATAATAGCAAGAACGAAAGGAATGGTCTTATGAAACTTTTTACTAGTGGAAGTGAAAAGGAACGATAATCGTCCGTCCTTATCACTGTGCCACTATTTTTTGTGTGTGTGTGCATTAGATGCTAAATGTAAGTGCCAGACAAATGCGTTGAATACGTCACTAAGTACCTGTGTGGCACTTTCTTCTTAGTAGTAAGTGACTATGTCTATCCCTCTTAGTGGCACACTATGTGCGGCCCCTCGTGCATTTACAACAGATTGTTATACTCTGTTCACAGACAACATAACCTAAAGACGTAGCTTTAGACAATTATTTCATTTAAACCGATGCTGCCAAAAATGCTGAGGTGCGGGCGGCGTAACATGAGCTAACTGTGTTGTGATTCGTCGTTTCAAGGTCAATGAGGTGTAAAACAAAAATGTCCGCCGGTCGCTAGTGATTTCCGAATGTCGATAAAAGTATCGATGGTTACAATGTCTATCGCTTTCACAATTCGATATTTGTCAGTGACTTACCGACAAAACCGTAAATCCATATCCGTACTAATGCATACCATAAATGCGAAAGTATGTCTGTCAGTTTACTGAGTCTACACGCTTAAATCGCTGAACCAATTTAGATGAAATTTTGAATGGAGATTATTTAAGACCCGGGAAAGGACATACGATATTTCATTCATCATCATCATTATCATCATCATCCCCGCAGATGAAGATATATTATGATACTAGCTTATGATGCTAGCTTGAAATGCATTTTATATAAAAAAAAATATTTGTACTGTCTGTCTGCTGTGTCACATCTTCACATTTAAACCGGTTTAGATGAAATTTGGAATGGAGATAGTTTAAGACCCGGGAAAGGACAAAGGATAGTTATTTTATCATCATCATCCACGCAGACAAAGTTGCGGTCAAATATTAATATCACAATATATCTTTTCTGAGACAATAAATAAAACAATTTTATAAAATATACTTTTATTTGTACAATCATTAACTCGTAGTTACAAAGTTACCAAAAAAACTACCATTAAAATACTTTGTATACAAAATTCGTCTATTATTCGTTTTTGTTAATTTGATATATTCTGGTTTAAAGTGTTGAGAACATATCACACTGCTAGGAGCAGGAAACCAATCATGTAACCGTTTTGTAGCATTCATCCACATTTCTTTCATGTTTGGGCATTTAGAGAAGATGCACAATATTATTTAACAAAATAGTATTTTTGAAAATTATACTTCTACACTTTACACTAAACCAGAATTTATTTGAGGATAATTTAATATAATCGTAATATCTTAAGCTACGACACATATTTTTGTTCAATATTCCGCTGTGTTTGAAGACGAGAGTCTTTAATCAGTGTGTGTTGCCAGTGATGACATACGGTACTGAAACGTGGCCGCTTACAATACTCGTAGGCCTCATAAGAAGGCTCAAAGTCACCCAAAGGGTAAGGGCTATGCTAGGAGTCTCTCAGCAGAACCAAAGTAACCGACATAGCTCTCCGAATCGCTAAACTGAAGTGGCAGTGGGCGGGGCACATTGCGCGTAGAACCGATGGCCGTTGGGGCGGGAAGGTTCTTGAGTGGCGGCCACGTACCGGAAGATGTAGCGTGGGTAGGCCCCCCACAAGGTGGACCGATGACCTGGTGAAGGTCGCAGGAGTCCGCTGGATGCGGGTGGCGCAGGACCGGTCATTGTGGCAATCTTTGGGGGAGGCCTATGTTCAGCAGTGGACGTCTTTCGGCTGATATGATGATGATGATGATGATGTAATATCTTATCGATAGTAAACAGACTGCAGGCATAGACATCACTAGTTCGGATTAAAGGTGTGCGCCGGCATAGAAATTGCGCCGCAAAATTTAGCCGGCGTGGCGGCGCCACGCCGGCGTCAAGGTCAATTTATTGCCCTGCACGTTCATACATATAAGGATGAGAAGGTATTAAAAACCTAGATATTGTTTAGAACAAGTTTATTATTAAAAAAATAAACACGAAACAAAGTTATAGATTGCATTTTATGCCTCAATTGTCATAATTATCGTGTACGAAAATTATTTTATTAACTCGCACAGCGGCCCTACCGCGGTAGTAGGCCTGGATCAAGTCGTCTACAGATTCCCAATACTACAGATTCCTAATACTACAGATAGATAAGAGATAATACTTCAGATATTGTCAATAGTATGCATTCCTGGTTCATAACACTACAGATTCATAATACTGTAGGTTCCCAATACTACGAATTTCCAATAGGTACTGCCTTAGGGTACTGCAGATTTCAAATACTACCTACAGATACCCTGCGTTACAACCTCTTTATAGTACCATCATCACCCACACTGCTAGTCATACATCGGTGTATAAAAACACGATTTTTTTTTTATAGTAAATCTATTTTTGTATATTTTGCTTTGTTTGACGTTATTATTACAAGCCTACAGAAACTGCAAGCCAAATTTTAAATGCATTTAATGTACTCATAAATATTTCGTATTCTGTCCAAAAAGAGGAAACATACCGACATGAAAAACACCTTTCTTAAAATGCTTATGAAAAAAAAATTGTTACAAATGGGTCTATTTTTGGAGGAGGAAACAGGGAACACAAAACCATGTTTTCGCCAATTTTACTTAGGTATTATGAGGCGAAGCTGCAGTTGTCTATTTCTAAACCGTAAAAAGTGACAGCAATTTTTTTCAAATGCCAATTTTTTTAAAGGCTTCCACCTTTTTCCTGTAAAAATATCTTATTCAAGAAGTACAAAAATCATCAATTGCAAACACTAAAATTAATAGAATCAGTTAATAGACAGTCATTAAACCTCCTATAGTGGTCTAACGTAAATAATAATAAATAAATAATAAATAAATAAATAAATATATGATGATAATGAAAAAACATCCATTATCATCATCAGCCTATCGCAGTCCACTGCTGGACATAGGCTTCCCCAATTTCACGCCACCGTTTTCGATCTTTGGCTGCTCGCATCCAGCCTTTGAGGATTTAGTATGGGGAGACGGTATCGCTATAACTTTCCTAACAAAACATTCTGCCAATTTCCGAGGGGGACGAGGTAGCACACATGTAAACGATCTAACTACAAATGCATTTCTTCTTCTCGTTACTACTCACACACACTTAAACAATACCACAACACTAAGTTAAATTATCACACTAATACAGTAAAATTTCTATGCGGACACAATTTCAAACTATCGACGTAGGTGTAATCGAACCGATTAATATGGCTTTCAAGTGTCTGAAGATTATCGTATCGATATATTTTTCTAAACGTCATAGATTGACGTGCACCTTGGTACTATATATTGTTGTTTTGAGTATTTAAATAAAAGTAAACAGACAATTAGTAACAGTTATTAATTAATCAACCAATTTTAATACAAAACCGCCTGAATGTCTTGCCATTAACCTACTTCAATTGATTATGTTTTCGTTTATCGCGATCTTTGACTACGAAGGCTGTAACTGTAAGGAAAGTCTTGGTCAATCACGTGCATTTCGAAATCCGTAAATCAATTATAATATTAATCAGCGGTTGTGAAAGAAAACAATGTATGTCCATACGAGTGTACATACGAGTATTATTTATTTTGTTGTAGTAAGAAAGTTTTAGTTAACCGGGGTAAAACTCACTGAGGCTTAATTGTGAATACTCGTAAGAATACAGTTTGAATACAAGTACGTAGGTACAAGGTGCGTAGGTGCGTATACATACAAGATTTTGCAATAAGGCCGGTGATATTGATATTCCTTAGTGATATTTTAGTAAGTACCTAAATACAATTTATAATATAGGTCCAACTAGCGTTAAGTAGCACTTGTAAAAATGAAGTTATTGAATTCGATAAGACTGTGTTTTTATTTACTTACTGTGAGAACACTAATATACGTATAAGCGCAATAAATATTCAACCACATTGGCTTACATATAAGCTTAACATTAGACCAAGGCAGAGTCTTCTGTCTTACTTGATTCACTAAGTCTGATATTTCCTACAAAATTTAAAGATGGGTAGACCTTATTAACCTTAAATACGAGAATACAATAAATGTCAAACTTTCTCCATCAGTCAAAAATGAAAATACGAATTGTGTGCGATATTTTTGAAACCGATTTTGCTATCGATTCGCTGGTACTTGACTTTCTTGAACAATTTTATGTAATAAAATGTTGTAATATAAACAAATAAAGGCAAGATATGAAATAGTATCGCATATTTTGTATACATGATATATTTGAACGAGTTTTGAATCCATACATAGCACATACAGACATTTTGACGGAGCTTGTTACGGGTACATAACGATTACAAGACTGCGAAGAATCGATTAATGAAATAGTTTTTATAAACAGGTTTGGTCAATGTACAAATTCTTGGCCAAAGTCTTTGGCAGAGGGGAAACGATATGAAGCCGACTCCATTACTAAATCCTCAAAGCATCCAGCTCCTGCCAGCCATCCTGCGCAAATCGTCGCTGCACCTAGCCTGAGGGCGTCCTACACTACGCTTGCCGAGACGCGATCTGCACTCAAGAACTCGTTTAGCCAGTCGGTTCTACGGATAATATGGCCAGCCCACTGCCATTTCAGCTTGCTGACACGGTGGGCTAAGTCGATCACTTTGGTTCTCTGCCGGATAACCTCATTTCTGATTCGATCCCGTAAAGAGACGCCGAGCATTGCCCTTTCCATAGCTCTTTGAGCGACCTTGAACTTGTGGACCAGCCGTACCGTCAGTGTCCACGTTTCGGCTCCGTACGTCATGACGGGTAGGAAGCACTGATCGAAGATTTTTGTCTTCAGACACTGTGGGATCGCCGATGTGAAAAATATAATATAATGAAAAAACTCACAGCTAGTAATACCTAAAAGCAGTTCAATAAGACCTTCATTCCGACTTACAAGCAAGTGTGTTGAAAAAAGCATTATAGTTGGGAATCAGTAGACGTGAAATCTAGAGAATATGGAATCTGTAGACATAGGAATCAATCAGTAATATTGAAAATCTGTAGACATGGGAAACCGTAATGTTGGAATATTAAAGTATTGGAAATCTGTAGGTTTGTAAATCTGTAGTATTGGGAATGTGTAGACTTGGAATTCTGTAAAAGAAATATGTACCATTGGAAAGAATTCTGCCCAAGTAGTGTATTTTTTTCGTAGCTGCGCATACAATCTTTTTGGTCAGAGGGAACCGCTTGTCGATATTCGCAAACATATTGTTGTTTAATGTTGATGTGATTAGCGTGGCGCGTAATTTCAATGCTTTTATTCCGTAATTTTTTTGTCGCGGCGTGAATTTTGAAAACCTCGGCGGCGGCGGAGGCGTGGATCCCGCGGCGCGGCGCCGCCGCGCACGCGGCGCACGGCGTGGCGCACACCTCTAGTTCGGATACGGATACTCCACCGCAGAGTCTGTTGCTTGGTACGATTGAGAATAAAGATTTTAATTTACAATCTTTAGTTGCCTTATCGATAGTAAACAAACATACTCTACGGTCATCCCTAGTTCAGACGGCCTACCTGCTCGTTACGCTAGACAAGGAGGGAGTTATACTTCGTGCAAAGTATTAGAAAGAGACTTTGTAAAAAGACATCAACGAGTGCACTAGATTTTATGCTTAAACTATTTTAAATTTTAATTGAAATTTATAAAAAATTGCTCACTTGTGAAACGAAATACCATCTTTTTGCACACTAGATGTTTTTGTATTCTTGCCACACAATTTCACACAACAGTAATGCATTTTGCATGACGTAAATCACGTTAAAACTTTCGTAATTATCTCATGAACGCCGGCCGCAGACTGAAGTTAGCAATGGAGGCGTGGCTCTAATATGGAGTGAATTCACCGTATGCGTGACAGAGGGGGTCGCCCGGCTATGCTACGTCTTGAGGTTATGTTGTCTGTGACTCTGTTCAACAAAAAATTATATATTTTAAAAATTCAGGAGAGTATAATTGTTGACATTAAATTTGGCAGAGATTGTAAGATTTTTTTGTGTTTATTCAGAACGAAGTAAAACAAAACAAAATCCACAAAACATTTATTTGTCAGTATAATGGTGGTCGTGGGCACACCCCCGCAGACCAGCGGCCGCCTGCTCCGGTGTGAGGTCCCTCTGCACCTGCGCTAGTAGCTCGTACCCGACCATGTGCTTCTTCACGCTCGCGGAGCGCAGCAGCGGTGGGAGGTACAGCGCGTGCAGGAGCCAGTGGGGGGAGTCTGCGGGAGTCGTTGACGGGCCGGTTGGAGCGCCTGAAAAGGACGTTACAGACACGGCTGAAATTCCTGATCTGAATTCAGATTATACATCTATGTTTTTTTTATCTGCAGAAAAAGGCGGCAAATTACAAGTGTAGATGCGAAGGTCCATATTATATAAAGTGTTCTTCTAATCTAACTACACAAACTGTGCTAATGAGCTGGTTGGCCAGAGTATAGATTGTTATACTCTGATCAACAAAACATTACATATTTTAAAAATTCAGAAGAGTATTGTAGACATTAAATTTGGCAGAGATAGTAAGGCAGACTACAGAACAACAGAACAGAACTGGAACCCATTATTTTGTGTTTATTCAGAACGAAGTAAAACAAAACAAAATCCACAAAACATTTATTTGTCAGTGTAATGGTGGTCGTGGGCACACCCCCGCAGACCAGCGGCCGCCTGCTCCGGTGTGAGGTCCCTCTGCACCTGCGCCAGTAGCTCGTACCCGACCATGTGCTTCTTCACGCTCGCGGAGCGCAGCAGCGGTGGGAGGTACAGCGCGTGCAGGAGCCAGTGGGGGGAGTCCGCGGGAGTCGTTGAGGGGCCGGTTGGAGCGCCTGGAAAGGACGTTACAGACACGGCTGAAATTCCTGATCTGAAACTGACGTTCTGAATTCAGATTTAATGTCTATGGGTTTTACTCTTTATAGAAAAAGGCGGTAAATTAAAAATGTAGGTACGAAGAGGCCACCCATAAAAATAGTAGATTGTTCAACGAGGGACTAAAACAGGCCATTATGACACGAGATATTTATCCACCCGAGCGTAGCGAGGGTGGATGTAGTTAGAGTGTCATTATGGCTGTTTAGTCCCGAATTAAACACTCTACTTTTCACTTAGAATGCGAGGAAAAAAACTACGTTCTACATAATCTCAGTATTAATTAACAGAAAGAACAAATGAGAAACAAAAAAATTATATGTTCTGCGATGTCAAAACTTCCGATTTCTTCGGAACATGGCCACTTTACGATAAATTCGCAAACTTTTTCAAGTTATATGGTTTAGTTGCAGTGTGGTTTTAAGCTTCTTAGATTTTTCATCAAAATATGTCAGAAATACTCCTTCCATAAATGATGTTGGTACCTATCTAATTTGCTTTCCAGTTTCCAATCCATAAAAGTTTGATACGCTTTTGAATATATTACACTAGATTTCGGCGGTAAAAGATTTTGCACCACCTCTTTTGCATTCTTCTTCATTCTGGAGTAAGGCGTTAATACTTCTTCATCTCATGACGTGACATCGTAAATTATATAACTACGATTTGAAAAATATTACTTATGGACAAAAACACAAAAAATAAGCAATCAAATTCGTTCCGCGTTTAAGTTTTTATCTGTATTCCTTTTTCGAAACATGACGCTTTAAATACTTGCATATTTAGCCAACGAATTGGAGCTAACTACATAACTATTTTGAAGCTAATTGGTTATTAAAAAATAAGTAATAAATTGGATTCAATCTTAATCATATATTAAACAAGTATTTAATATACATGTATATCAAGAAAATAAATCGATTCTCCTTAATATTTTTTCACGATTGACATTTTGAGGTTATTTTCAATGTCAATATCCGTTCGTTCAAAAATCATAAACACTAGAAATGGCTGTTTAGGGGTTTCCAAAGTCAATTAAAAAAAAGTTTAGAGGTTTTATCCACGGCATGCACAAAAGTGGTCCATACACAAGCACTGAAAATGGCGACTATCCTTTATTCTTGAACACCGTGAGTGTGGCTGTTTACGGGTTTCCAACGTCAATTAAAAAAAAATTACTTTAGTCCCTAGAGATTAATAAAGAGTTTTAGTCCCGATATGCAGGGACTAAAATAACATTTTAAGAGCATGAGAAGTGAAAAAATGTTTTCATCACACTTGCTGTCTAAGCGCGCCATTGCTTGCGCGCGTAGCGGGAGTAATAGAAATGTCATGTCTGTGATGCATACAATGTTTTTCATCACATCACACTTGCCAACCAAAAAATAAGTTTTAAGACATAATATTATTAAATGACGTACTGACATTTCTATTACTCCCTAGGGAATTTCACTTTTCTATTACTCCCGCTATGCGTGCAAGCAAGGGCGCGCTTAGACAGCAAGTGTGATGAAAAACATTATAAAATATTGGATTATATCGAGGTTTTTGTAAAATACCAGTTCCGGTCCCTGGTTTAAGCCTAAATACTGGTAGGACATGGGTGTCACGAGGATATAAATAAGTTGGTATAAGTAAAATCTTACCGTGCCACCCCATACTGTAAGGGAAGCTGCACTTGAAAAGATTGTCGTATTTGGTGTTAAGCGCCTTCAGGATCTCTGCAAGCGCCCGCACCTGAAAAAAAATGTATAAATACAATAGTAATGTACTCTCTTATTCAACTAGAGACTCTTACTTTTCAAGCATTCTATCTGTACCTATTTCGGTGTTTGGCGTGAAGAACTTGATAACTCAAGGTGAAAGCTAGAAGAAAGAACTTGACTGTGTCATAACATAGCCTTAATCAAAATATCTCAAGTTAGCAGAGCAGGGTTTTCACGCTATGCATAAATTTTATCTATACGCTGCGACCATATATGTATAGTTTGTGAAATATAATTTGACCGACTGTTATCTTACTTACGACCTTTTGTTTTGCGTTAACACTTACTAGACAATTAGCAGTCGAGCACTTTTCTATTGTTAATGACGCAAAACATAAGGTCGTAAGTGAGATAAGAGTCGGTCAAATAATATTTCCCGAACTATACATATAACATGGATGTCTAACGCCAGCTCAAAAATGCCCCCAAAACCAATTGTTCAATTGTGCCAAGATGGGCCGAGCATAACGGTCTTCGTGACACCGCGCATATTTCGGCGCAACATCTTTGACAAATATTTATAGAATAAAGCCAATCATAACTTTGATGGACCAATCACAACTATTGTTAAATAGCGGATTAAGTTTTTATAGGTTGAAATTGAAATTCATTACCGGTGATGCATTAAAGAGGGGGTGACATTAGTCAACTAAAATTCAGGACCGTTTTTGTAAGGCAATTTAGTACGGCGTGCGGCTTCCATGCTACATTTGTTCGTAGACTATACGCGTTTAATTCCCTCGTTGGTCTTGTGTGGATAAGGTGATGAGACGAGACTCATGAGGTGGATTTGGTTGATTTGTTCACTTGAACAAATCGAAATCTTAATTTCTCTGTAAAAAGGGATGGGAAAGGAAGAGAGGAAGACTAAGGACCCACATGAACCGATACAAAACCGGCCTTGCGGGCGTGTCATGAATGTTTTTAACGGATGGCGTATGACACGATAGGCGTGTCATCATATTCTACGTAAGGCACGCTTGGCGTATCATGAAAAAAATTCGCCGCCATAGATAAAAGTTTTTGAAAATGGAACACGCAATCGGTTAAGTATACCTGTATGTCGTTAAGGTCCGTGAGTCTCTGCGGCCGCCCGCGCCGCGGCAGCACTAGCGTCTCATACGGCCAGGCTGCCCAGTATGGGACTAGAACCACCCAGTCATCGTTCATGAGGACTATACGCTCCTGGAGACAAAAATATTTATTAGTTCGCTCTGCAAACATCTGTGGTGGCGGCAGTAAGAATAAGTACATTTCATCTGGGATAGTGCAAAACCGCGTAACTACCAAAGCAGATAGAGTTCAAATATCAAACAATTGACACGCGGTATTGCACTATTCCCAAAGATTTGTCACACAAACTCTGCCCATGGGTGTCGTAAAAGAGTCGACTAAGAGACTGGATTGTCACTGACTAATAGATAGAAAATTGATGATGGGCAGCAGCCTCATCAAAGTGGATTCGACACACTGCTGCGATCGCTAACCCGCATGCGATAATGGACATTTACCTCCTAATGCATTCACAAACATAGTTAATAGGAGAGGCCTATACTTCGTTTCTTTTAAGATTAGAATTATCTGTCAAACGGGTGAACAAAGAAGCAGTTGTCGTAAACCTTCCTTCTTCGATTTCGGCCGATAACACTGAATTTCTCGGAACTTATGTACATTCATATCATTTGATATTTACCGATAGCTGAACGCATAGTTTTCACATTTATTATTAATTTATTGGCAAAACCGTATTAAAAAAAAATTAAAAGTGTTTTATAAGCAAGATGGCAGCAATTTAGAAAAAAGCTAAATATTGAAGGGTTTCGTTTAGTGTTTGGCGGTTTTTAACTAAGTATTTTCTTATAAATTTGTAACTCATATCGTACCGATTTTACATTTACTGAATTTAATGAAGTTTACAGTCTAAAATTTAACAATATTTGCATATTTAATCTAGCTTACATTATGTACTCCCAGTACTTTTAAAAGTCATGCATTTAAGGATTAAAACTATCGGTATAAAAGCGGACATAGTGTCATAAAGACTGAGCAGATGACAATAGTAAGACAACCCTACCCATCGGCAACGTCGTTTAGTATTTGTTATGGGCGGCTTTAATCTGGGACGCTCTAAAGGTGCGTTAAAACAAAAAGAGCATTCGCTGTTCTAGCGCCCGTTCTACGAAATCAACCAATCACGTTTTGTGTACCGATCGAATTTCGTAGAGTGGGAGGTTAGAACAGCGAATGCTCTATTAGTTTGAACGCACCTTAACGTAGTTTGAATTTGGTAACTAATTAAAAAATAAAACTCAGGTGACAATGATGACATACTCTACATAGTTTTATTCACTGTCAGTGCAAGAGTCCGAGGACTCGGAACCACCAACGTTTATAATAAAAGTTTCCACAGTGTAATCTATTATATTAACTTATTTAATTTAAAAAACTTATTTTCTTTTAAAATGTTGTATACCGTGCCAACGATATGCCAGCAGTCTCAGCAGTCTTTTTTTCACACGGTCCGATTTAGTGGGATATTCCTTTCTATGACACATTACTAACACTAATTTGTAAATATTCACCACCACCCGCTTTTCACTGGCAGTCAGAGGATTTTGCTTTTGCCATTTCTTCTTTAGAGATGAATAAACGTTAGCCGGAACTGGCTGCGACTTCATCAATTTTAAATGTGCATCAACAAACAAAATATCTAAAATTCTAAATAGATCAACAATTAATAACGAAATTGAATAAAAACGATAACATCAATCTTTAAGTAAGCTAACAGCAATAGAAAACACAACCGACTCAACCGACAAATCGAATAACAGATAGTGACAGTGACGTTTCCAAATTGTGTGAGAACTCTGCCTCTTTAGGTTTTTTAATGTACAACCTTTCCATGAAAAATTGCAAACGCAATTTATTAAAATTCTTATCTTATCATCTTAGAATAAAAATTAACTAACATTATGTTTCTTATCTGTTCACAACACTGAATAATGTATGTATTAATATAGCATGATAATTAATACGTGATATTTAATAACTCGTATTCATTGTTCGATCCGCAGAATGTGCCTGTAAAAAAACCTTATATCTCGTTCTGCATAGGTCTTTCTAATGCTAAAAAAAACGAAGTATAGAACCAGCAGTGGAATGTAATAGGTTGATTTTTTTATACACAGCATAACATGACTAATAACACTGTAAAACTAAATACAATTAACAAAACACACTGGACACTCTATCATCAATCCTCTCGCAGACTCAGACTCGCAAGCATTCACGACAAACAGCCATCCACCGCCACGCGAGCAAGTCACACTGGTGCTGATTAGTGGCGTAACTATACCATCTGGGGCCTGTGGCAAAATATTTTGATAGGGCCCTATCAGTAAAAATCGTGACATTGTACTCAGTTTAATTTT
Organism: Thaumatotibia leucotreta; assembly: GCA_025490895.1. Taxonomy (NCBI): domain Eukaryota; kingdom Metazoa; phylum Arthropoda; class Insecta; order Lepidoptera; family Tortricidae; genus Thaumatotibia; species Thaumatotibia leucotreta. The sequence continues at coordinate 17,320 of JALPQI010018629.1, forward strand.
AAATTTAAATTCACGGCCTCTTGGGCCGGGGCCCTATTGGGTCGGGGCCCGTGGCATTTTGCCAGCCCTGCCACCCTATTGTTACGCCACTGGTGCTGATATCAGTAGGGCATTCAGGAGCGCGAGCGCTCGGATCACTGGCGAGTTTCTGTGCGCCGCGGTGTGTTGATGATGTATGTATGATGTAAGTTGCCCTGGCCCTGGAGTCCTTTAGTTCGTTGGTGGACATTCAAAAGATTGCGGGGTATTTCTGGGTTAGATTGGCGCAGGATCGGGATGAATGGCGTACTAGAAGGACTTTGTACCTACTTACTTGTTTCTGTATCTCCTGCTCAAGGTAGTCGACTAGTAACGGCTTCTTTGTCTTCGTAAAGTATTCTTTTTGACACCTGCAACATTTTTTTATGGTTTAAGTAATCTTTTCCTTAAGGCTCATGAGAGTTCATGATGTTTCCTGATGGATCAGAAAGTTTGATCTAAATATTTCTGCCAAGGAATTTAAAATTCCTGATTTGAGCTTACCGAAGTTTCCCGCCAACTTCAAAAGACGCATGTTTCGGGCACCTGCTATGCATGCCTGCCTGCTATGGGGTGATTCTCTTATTCACACATTCGAAGCTGCGTTCGTCAACGAGCTCGACGTCGAGACAGCTTTGTCTAAAATCCTAGCTGTTTGATTTGACATTAGGAATCGAGGCTGTGAGCGAGGTTGTGGGCGAGTTCGTCGCTGTTTTTCGTTAGAGAATACGAAGTTCGTACATTAAACGTCAAACTCTCGGCGCAGTGTAGTTCCAGCTCACGCATTCGTCGCCGAGCACTAGTGTCGTTTAAAGTGCATTAGTGAATACCATTTTTAGGCTCGACGCTGCTGCAGCGCTGACAGCAAGGCGGTTTCCTTAGTGAATAACACTGCTGTCCCTATGACTCCAACGAACGCACAATCGGAGTGACATAGAGAAATGCCCGAAACAGGGATCCAAACCGGTTTTTTGAAAAACCTCGAAATAGCCGCATATTTTAAAATGATTTATCCCATCATCGTATTTTTGAATTACCTACTCCTTTAACGAAGAACGAAAAAGAAATAAATTTATAATTTTGTTTGGAGAAAAAATTGGTATCCGACCTACTACCGCGGAAATTGGGAAATTTCGAGGATTTTTCTCTGTACTCAAACGAAGGCGTCATAAGAGTGAAAGAGACAAATCCTCGAAATTTACGAATTTCGTTTTTTGCGGTAGGGCCGCAGATCCCTGGCTCGAAATGATTGTCTAAGTTCACAGAATACTGATAATTTCGAACGTCTTCAGTTCCTCACCTGTCCTTAACCCGAGCCTCGTTGGGCAAGAAGCTGGAGGCCCATATCTGGCAATGAGGGTGAGGGTTAGAGCATCCCATGATGGCTCCCTTGTTCTCGAAGATCTGGACCCATGTGTATTTGCGGCCGAGCTCTGCTGTCTGGTTCTTCCATCTGCAACGAGAGAAAATGCGTCGGTGATATTCACATCAGCCTATTGATATAGGACACTGCTGGATAACGGCCTCTCCTTAGCCTAGGCGTAAATATGATAGATAGGCGTCCAGTATAATTCATCATTCAGGAAGGTGCACAGAATTTACTCACTCTTCGATGACCGCCACGATTCCTTCGACGCTCATTAATGCGACGGTAGTGGTAGAATCTGGGTGGAAGCACATCACTCTGAAAATATATTTTTATATTTGTTTAATCGTAATAATAAATGTAGTAAATGTGCTAACTGCGCAGAAAGCAGTGTACAACTCTCTACACTCCTGAGCTGCCTACACCGGTGTTGCCGCTGGCTGTCTCTTGTGACGGCATTTACGGGGGCCTATCTTGTCGGCGGCGAGTCACCGCCTGCCTCGATAGCAAAGAGAAATCATTGTTATGGCAGGTGTCCGGACCTCTTTTCTATAGTTTCATCTCTGATCCATCCATCCTCCATCACCATAGCTCATTAGTCTTTTCTATATCTCAATAGTCTCTATACGCCTGCTGGGACCGGTTTATACGGATATGTATTGAATCAATACATATACTATTGATGTGCCCGTGAATGGGTTCCAGCATGTGTACAACACAGCAAATTTCTCCAAAAGGCCTTTACGTGTTGGATCTATATAGCCGCGCAAGCCTATCAAAAAACCGGGATTCGTAAGCCCGTTATTAAAAAAAATGTACTAAGAACCACAGGAGACATCTAGGAACTCGAAGTATACTCAACCAATTGTAGCCCTAGCCCACTCTAAAACCTTATCAAAATGACAAGTAGTCAGAGATTTCTTTCCATTTGATTTACGGTATCACTGTGACCCAGTTCCTGTGTGGCCTGGGTATTTCTCAGAGCTTAAATGGACATCTCATTCATCTGGTCACGTTTTTTTGGAAGTGGCTACATCTTTTGGTATCATTTTCGATCGTCAGATACAGCACCCATTTCTCTATAAGACAACCAAAGCCAACCTCAAATCATTCAACCACTTCCAAAAAAACGTGACCAGATGAATGAGATGTCCGTTTACACTCTGAGAAATACCCGCCTAGGGTTCCGAGTGTACCTGCAAGTTCCTTTGGCTTGCTTGGCCTGGAAGAGGGGGTGCTCCGGCGCCGGGGGCTCCGGGACCCGTTCCAGGAGCGCCGGGAAGTCGTTCGGGAACACGTACGTTGACGTGTACATTGGGTTTTTCTGGAACGCCAATAGAAACGTTAGGATTGGCTTAGAAGAAAGACCATAGAGAGCTTTTCTCAGGAAGTTTAATTTTTTGTTGCTCTCGATCTGCTGAACAGCATTATAGCCAGTAAAAAATCTTTACTTTTTTATAAAACACTTTTGTAAATACTAAGTCTTACAACTTCGGAGCTTGTATTACAGGTGTAGTGAGAAATTACTTGCCATCGGAAACGTTCGTAAACACATGTTGTTTCAGGCAGTGTCACCGAGTCTGACTGAAGTAGCATGACAGCTATTACTGTCAGTTTCAGTGAGATAGACTGAAACAGCATGACGTTGACAAACGTTTCCGAAGGCAAGTCATTTCTCACTACATCTGTACTTAAATGGACTACTTAAGTTAGCAAAAAATTACACGTCATATTGGCTGGGGTAAGAGTAAGTAAGTAGTAAGAGTACCAGAAAATATCACCAAATATCACCATGGGGGGTGGGGGGTTCTAAAACAGGCCAAAATTGTATGACGTGATTAATGGACAAGCCCAAAATGTGGTGAGTTGGATATTTTCATTGGAAGATTTGAGGGCCTTTAAAACAGCATGTTTAATAAAGCTTCGGCTATCATAGAGGTGGAAATACCCGACATAGCCGGTTCTAGCGGGTTATTGGTGCTTTCGAAAAATGCGCTCTGCCGCGGTCCTCTTAAGCGGACTTACCTATCCATTGGCCCTCACGGCGCCAGCTTAAAGTGGACTGTTGGGGTCTGAGGCCTCTTCGATTTGTCCGCTCCAAGGCCGCTTGGAGCGGTGAGGAGACACCAGAACCCATTC
>JALPQI010018630.1:0-15519 GCA_025490895.1 Thaumatotibia leucotreta
CTTTTGGGTATGGAACCCTAAACACCGTAAACTCGGTGAACATATCCTTGAAAACTGGACGGATCGTCCGCGTTAGATAATAATTATTAGATATGAAGCAAAACAACTTTCTAGCCCGGCGCTTTCCACTTTACTTCGTCACTTCGGTATTTACGAGCCCGCCGTACAAATTACTGCGGTGAAGGAAGATTATTTATGTACGGGTACATTAAATATACACCACTATGTAGGTTTACATTGCCGAGTTTGTAGCCGCAAAAATAATAACTTCTTCTCAGACCAGGCCTGCTACCGCGAACATTGAAGTTCGCAATTTCTGGGATTTTTCTCTGTCACTCTAATGATGCCTTCCTTGGAGTAACTGAGACAAATCCCCAAAACTTACGAACTTCGGTATTCGTGGTAGCAGGTGGAGGTAGTGGTGGAGAATTAGAACCGGAGTAGTGATGGGTCGTTCCCGGTAACTTACCCAACCAGGGATCTGAACCGGTTTTTTAGAAAAACCTCGAAATAGCCCAATATTTTGAAAGGTTTTATCTGCGACCATATATAACATGGACGTCTAACGCCAGATCAAAAATGCCCCCAAAAACAATTGTTCAATTGTGCCAAGATGGGCAGGACATAGCGTTTTTCTGAACATCGCGCATATTTCGGCGCAACATCTTTGACAAATGTTTACAGAGTAAAGCCAATCAAAACTTTGATGGACAAATCACAACTATTTTTAAATGGCGGTTTAAGTTTTTATTGGTTGACATTGAAATTCGTTACCGTGATGCATTGAAGAGAGGGTGACATTTGTCAAGTAAAATTCAGGACCGTTTTTGAAAGGCAATTTAATACGGCGTGCGGCTTCCATGTTTTATTTGTTCGTAGGGTTTTATACTCAATATTTTATATAATTGGGTCAAAATTATTTTCGTTGTCTTATTTTGTGTCCCTAAAAAACGTGACGCAGTTGTGATTTTTGTATGAGATGATGTTTTGTTTTCAAATTTTAATGTATGGATTAAAATCTAGTGTGAAATAGAAATACAAGTGCACCGGATTTTTTTTATATACTGAGTCGAGACAGCAACTAAAAGCGGTACAGAGTGGTAGTTATGAAACAAGACAACGAACAAAATTTTGACCCAATTAACGACATCGCATTTTTAAATTACTCCAATTTCAAACAAATTATGTACCGGAATTCAAACCGTTTTTTGTATGGAGAAAGAACCGGTATGCGATCCTTGTACCCAACACAGTATTGGGGATATTCCTAAATGGAAGCTTTCCCTATAGTAACATTGAGAAATTATTGGGAACGACCCACCACTGAACCGGAGTAAAATATTTGTAATGTTGACATTGTGGCCATTCTGAATAATCTTATCATAAGTGCAATGTGACGTGCCTAATTTCAATAAGCGTTATGTTTGTTTGTAAGATAAAATATAATTATAGACATATAAATAGATACTAAATAGCAGCCAAGAACATATCGGGCCATACTCAGTGTAGAGTTTCGTAATTATTCAAAAAGCTGGGCCGACATGTTCGAAATAGTTTCATTTTAAAGTTTAAAGTATTCTATAAGCCCACTAGTCTTGATCTTTTTGGGGATACGGTCGATACGGTGCATTATAATAATATTAACCCCCTCTACGAAATTCGATCGTTACACAAAACGTGATTCGTTGATTTCGTAGAGTGGGGGATAGAATAGCGAATTCTCGTTTGGTCTGAAAGCAACTTTAGAGGTTGTCTCCTCCCCGCAATTTTATTTTTTTCTGGAACGGTTATCTACTTATCTCCGAAAATATTGACTTAAGGACTTTTCGTGATAAATAAAGGCAGAAGTGAATTACATCAAAATTAGAATTTAGACTAGGTTAGTGGGTTAGGAACTGCTAGTTATACACCTTTTGATTTAAAAACTTCCATTGGCTATGGTAACCCCTTCCTATCAATCAAATTTTATTCCCTATTGAGCACTTCAAATAACATTGATCTTCAGAAATTGTACACTGCAAGTATCAAGAATGTTTATTGGATCGACGTATCGACTTAAGTGAAATGTTAGAAAACGTTCAATGATATCGCTAGACTACTAGTTATACGACTTATACGTTCTTATAGGAAAACATGGCCAGTATGAAAGCTCCCATGCAATATAACTGTACTTAAAGCGAGTTTAATACAGCTAGCTTAAAGCTATCTTACCATAGATTTAGACCAATTATAAACCCATTTCTCGTGGAACACGGTTATTACACGCAGACAAACAAAAAATATCAATCGTACACTTTACATATACACCGGGGGACGCATATTTTAGTTTACACTTGCATTCTTTACACTACTTCTATGCACACTTGTTTGGGACACTGTATTTAGAACAAATGAAGGTAGGTTTGTGATGTTTTTGTTCGTTGGGTTTTTGGTTTGTTTTTGGAACGCGCCGTTAGGGGCTGCGTGCGCACGCGCCGCCTATAGTGGACTGACTGCCGGCGTCCGATGTTGCTAGCTTGAGGAAATTTACCCAAAAATAGAGCCTCAAACCAGTTACTATGCCACACTATGCTAAAATAAAATGGGTATTAGAACTCTTTATCAAAAATCGTTTTGCCGTCCAATATATATTGTATATGAGAACGTTCTTGGTTAAGTTTACGCATTTAATATTAATGTTAATTTTATATTTTTTGAAGATCCTTCTCCTGGGTCGCGTTTTATAAAGTTACATTTTACAATTTCGCTGTTTGCTTCTCTAACGCACGCACGACGGCTAGAAAGAGAGGCAAACAGTAAAATTTGTAAATAGTAACTTTTTAAAACGCGACCCTTAACTTCCATGTTCCGGAAAATCGAGGAAATTTCTTATAAATTTAATCCGCCTCTGTACCACACAGCTATAAATCGGTATCAGTATCAGAAAAGCAACGGATTCCGGAATTCCGATCCCCAATTATAACAGATCTATAGGATTTATCAATAAGCTTTACAAATACAACCTTAAAAGTAGATTACTAATATACCCACCCATCACGCAAAACTCCCTCACACTGGCAACACCGAGCAACCCGCCATATTGCCTTCAGAGCGGGACGGCCGGCGCGACCCTCTCGCTTGCGCGGGCGGAATGTGACCCGCTATCACCTTGAAGGCCGCCTTGCGGACGACTCAATGAAAATAAGAGCTTAAAAGCTTCGAGAGGTTATAACCACAGTGGTTGGGGAGATCAGCGGACGTAGGTAAATAAATGAGGCTAAACAGATGTCCTTAAAACTAGTCAATAGTATGAGGATTTTACGCAAACTTGTGTTTTCCCGGCATTTATTTTGTTATGCCTGATAGCCTAATGTCTGATGGGCGACCTATTCTCAGAAAATAGATCTGGGTGCTTAGACAAGTTGCCAATCGCTAACGCTTAATCGTCAATCGTAAACGAAAGGCAGCTAACTGTCTTTGTCGCACTAATGTGAAAGAGTGACAGAGAGGGAAAACTACGATACGTTACGAAGCGTTAGCGATTGGCAACTTGGCTCCTTTTTAGGGTTCCGTAGCCAAAACGGCAAAAACGTAACCCTTGTTTCACCATGTCCGTCTGTCCGTTTGTCCGCAGCATAGCTCAGTGGCCGTTAATACTATAAATTTGCAATTTGGTATTATTAATCTTACCAACAGAGTGGTATAATAAAAAGAAAAAAATATATTTTTCTTTTACCTCCCTAACTGGTGAAGTGGGGATGTTTTTTTATTTGCTGTTATCCTATAGTGTGGAGTATCATTGAATAGGACTCTTAAAAAGAACAAGGGTCTTACTTAAAATATTTTCTTTTATAAAGTAAATATTTTCGGAGATACCTACTCGCTCCAGAAGAAAAAAAATTATCCCCCCTATTATTATCCCCCTCTAACTTTTGATCCGTAGGTCCAAAAAATATGAAAAAAATCATAAATAGTGGCTTAAAGAATACTTTAAAATAAAACTATTTCGAACATAATCGCCCGGTTTTATTTGCTGGTTGTAGTGCCATGCAACATTTTCGCGCTTACTAGCCGCCCAGAAACGAAAATGTAACAAGACGAATGCAGCTCAGATAAGTCGGATAAAAACAAAATTTCAATGAACTAGAACTCCTTTGCCTTTGGGCGGCGAGAGCATAATATATAAGGTAGGTACCTATACTATACTTATGTGTGATGTAAGGATGACAGATGCAAGAAGAAAGCGGGACTTCCGCCGTGTGGTGACGGCAGTAAGAATACATTTGTCACCACCCCAACTCTTCCCGTGGGTGTCGTAGGAGTCGACTAAGGGACTAAAGTGTTACTGATCATACACTTGACCCGGGTATGTCTTTAAACTACGTCCAACAAGTGAGGTAGGGCACAGCGAAATTTGATTTCGTTTGAATCTGGAGCAGCCTGTCTGGGGAAGTACCTCCACCTTACGGAATACCGCAGCCATAATAGCACTACTACCTATTATATAGGTATGTGATGTTGTGTTTCTGACGGTGAGTAAGGTTTCCAGAGCTCAACCCCCCCAATCTCCCCCTTAATGACGATGACAGCGCAGATCAAGAAACTACCCCAGGAGGGTACCAGCTGCACTAGCGCTGGAGAATCCCTTTCTGGGCTTCCATGCTCAGGTAATGTCGTGCCTGAGCGTGGACGCCGAGAGCGCCCCGTTTCGTATTCTGGGGGGGGCAAATCCGCGCTCCGCCATCCACCATCCTCCCGAGGCAAGAACAAGACGGCTACGGCAGCCCCTGCCACGCTCGCTGTGGACTTCTGCAACATCAGGGGTTTGCATTCAAATCTTAATGCTGTCCATCATCACCTAGAGACAGCCAAGCCGGCCTTGCTTTTTCTAACAGAGACGCAGATATCGTCTCCAGCGGACACGAAATACCTCTCCTACCCTGGGTACGAACTGGAGCATTCCTTTCTCCCTAGGGCTGGAGTGTGTGTGTACGTTAGAGGCGATATCAGTTCTCGTCGCCTCAGCAATCTTGAAGGTAGGGACCTTTCCACCTTATGGCTGCGTGTTGACTGCGGCGAACATCCTCGCGTCTACTCGTGCCTCTACAGGTCCCATAGCGGTGATGCCGAAACTGACCGACTCTTGGAGCAGATACAAACGGCTGTAGATTCTGTGCAGCAGCAGATCCCATCCGCCGAGATCATCGTTCTTGGCGATTTCAATGCCCACCATGCCGAATGGCTGGGCTCCAGCAAGACTGATCATGCGGGGAGATCTGTTCACGACTTTGCTCTGACCTACGGCTTGACACAACTGATTACAGCGCCTACGCGAATCCCAGATGTGGAGAGCCAGGAACCTTCCCTGTTGGACCTTCTGCTGACTTCTCACCCGGTTGGTTATGATGTATCCGTTGTAGCCCCTCTCGGTTCCTCGGATCATTGCCTCATCCGGAGTACAGTGCCACTCACGTGCCCGCCGCGTCGGCGAGTTGCTTGCAGCCGCCGTGTGTGGCACTATAAGTCAGCAGACTGGGATGGGATGCGGGTGTTTTTTGCGTCCTACCCTTGGGGGCAGGTTTGCTTCACATCGCCGGATGATCCTGATATCGCTGCTGACTCTGTTGCTGACGTGGTGCTTCAGGGGATGGAACTTTTCATTCCATCCTCTGCGGTACCTGTTGGTGGCAAAACCCAGCCTTGGTTTGATCGCTCCTGCAAAAAGGCGGCTCGCCGAAAGATGGAGTGCTACCAGGCCTGGGCTAATGCGGCGGCGGTTCAGGATGTAAATACCAGCGCATTAAAAAAGGAGTTCAACTTTGCCTCCAGGTCCTTCAAAAGAGCCATTGCCAGAGCAAAGTCGTTGCACATTGGTAGGATTGGCGAGAAACTAGAGCGCCTCCCCTCGGGAACTCGTGCGTTCTGGTCTCTTGCCAAAGCTATCCAGGGGAATTTCTGCACGCCGTCTTTTCCACCTCTGCATACGGGGAATGATTCGTTGGCCCACGACGCAAAGGACAAAGCCGATTTATTGGGTAAGCTTTTTGCGTCCAACTCGACTTTGGATGACGGGGGGCAAGCGCCGCCGTCTATACCGCGGTGCGAGAGCTGTATGCCGGATGTACAGTTCCGCCAAAGCTCTGTGCGTAAGGCTCTTCGCTCCCTCGACATCCATAAGTCCAGTGGGCCTGATGGTATCCCCGCGGTTGTATTGAAGATGTGTGCCCCCGAGTTGGCGCCGGTCTTAACGCGTCTTTTTCGGCTCTCCTACTCTTCTGGCGTAGTCCCGACTTCGTGGAAGTCAGCTTTGGTGCACCCGATCCCTAAAAAAGGCGACCGCTCAAATCCATCCAACTACAGGCCGATAGCTATAACCTCCCTTTTCTCGAAGATTATGGAGTCCATAATTAATCGTCAGCTCCTCGGGTATCTTGAGGATCACCAGCTCCTGAGTGACCAACAATACGGTTTCCGTAGGGGTCGTTCGGCTGGTGATCTTTTAGTTTACCTGACACATTGCTGGGCAATGGCGATAGAGACAAAAGGTGAGGCACTGGCAGTTAGTTTGGATGTTGCGAAGGCCTTCGATCGCGTTTGGCACAAAGCCCTTCTTTCGAAACTTCCATCCTATGGGCTTCCAGGGAAATTATGCAAATGGGTCAGCAGTTTTCTAGCAGACAGAAGCATTAAGGTCGTTGTTGACGGTGAATGCTCTGACTCAATGTCTGTGAATGCTGGTGTCCCTCAAGGCTGTGTGCTATCACCCACGCTATACCTCCTGCATATTAATGACATGTTGCATACTAGCGGCATTCATTGTTATGCGGATGATAGTACGGGTGATGCCTCCTACACCGGCCGTGCTAATATTTCCCGGGAAAACGTCATTGAGAGCCGGAACAAACTTGTGTCTGAAATTGAGACCTCCCTAAAAGAAGTCTCAGATTGGGGTCGGCTTAATTTGGTCCGATTTAACCCTACTAAGACACAGGTTTGCGCGTTCACCGCGAAAAAGCTTCCGTTTGTCGCGTCACCCCGTTTCGAGAGCACTTCCCTATCTGCCACAGCCAGTATTGGAATTCTTGGTGTTGACATCTCGAGTGATGTCCAGTTCCGCGTCCACCTAGAGGGTAAGGCCAAATTGGCCTCGAAGAAGCTCGGTGTGCTCAATAGATCGAGGCAGTACTTCACGCCGGCTCACCGCCTACAGCTTTATAAGGCGCAGGTTCGCCCGCATATGGAGTACTGCTCTCATCTTTGGGCAGGGGCACCTAAGTACCAGCTTCTCCCTCTAGACCGCATCCAACGGAGAGCAGCTCGAGTTGTCAACTGCCAACGTATTTCTGATCGGCTTGATACCCTGGCGCTGCGTAGAGATGTGGCCTCGCTCTGCATTTTCTATCGCATGTACTACGGGGAGTGTTCCGAGGAGTTGTTCGGATTAATACCTGCCGCTTCTTTCCGCCACCGCCCTACGCGACAATGTTTTCATTCTCACCATTTAGATGGTTGGCGGTCCTCAACTGTGCGCTTTTCTCGTAACTTCCTGCCTCGCACAGCTAAACTTTGGAACGAATTGTCACAAGCGGTGTTTCCGGACCGATACGACCTTCTAACCTTCAAGAAAAGAGCGTACTCCCACCTTAAAGGCCGGCAACGCATTTGCGACGCCTCTGGTGTTGCGGGTGTCCATGGGCGACGTTAATCGCTTTCCATCAGGCGATTCGTCTGTTCGTTTGCCACCTATAGCATAAAAAAAAAAAAAAAAAAAGACAATCAGGGAATTATAAATAATAAATATTTTAGGACATCTTACACAAATCGACCTAGTCCAATGGGACGCTCACTTAAGGCTTATGATGTGGATACCCAGCAACAATTTAAATAATAAATAGATACACATAAATATGTACTTAAATACATGACAGCCATGACCAAGGATGACGTGATAAAGAAATACATATTTACAATACAAATAATACCTTCGCGGGATTTGAACCCGGAACCTCCAGCTTTGTAGACAGGGTCACTATCAACTAAGCTACGGCGGCTGACAATATAATTATTTCTCATACTTATAGATTCGAAACTTCGAAACAACAGCCCTAACGTAAACTTTTAACTACTGGGAATTTTAAATCATGATTTGCGGCTTTTGTAGCCGAAAAAATGTTTTGGTCGATACAAGTCTATTCAACTTGACATTTTACATAATTTGTGTAATTTCGTAATTATTTTTGATTCTTGTGATTTTTTATTTTTTGACATTTTATTTTATTTTTATTTATGTTCCATATTCCTTAATAATGTTAGTCCTATGTTCTATTCAACTAGATATTAAAATAATATTGTATAATTCCATAATTATGTTCGGTACTTTTCTATTTATTTTTTGACATGTATCCATTTAAACAACCCGCTAGTTAGCATATAAGGTATAACTGTTAGTGCTAATGTTAATGGTAATAAATAAATTAAATTAAATTAAAAAACAAGTTTTTGTTCCTGAACAAAAACAGGATCGATTAGCATCAAAAATGACCATTTTCTCGCAGCCTGTAATATTTTTTCAAAAATCTGTAAACGCCAATTTTCATTAATTCAAAATCGAGGGAAGGTCTCGTAAGACCATTTTAGCTACTCTGGATCTGGTAGCTGTCCTGACTGACCCAAAAAGAATTTCCACCCTGTATACAGGGTGTTCGTGTTGATTTGCGTTAAATTGGACAGGTTACTTGGGACATTAATATAAGTTACCTGGTATATCGGCTTTTGTTAAATTCGAAAAAAACATTTTTTTTTCGTTTTCATACATAATAAATATGAAATGGTAAAGTGTGAGAGAACCTTAAAAATAACATAAGAAATAATTTCAGGTGACTGACGGCACATGTCAAAATAAGTAACACTAAGATCTAATAAAGCTTGCAGTACCTCTACACTTCTTCAGTAATTAAACTTATTTTTTTAATAACTCAATAACAGTAAGAGATAAGATACTAGTTCCTTAGAGAAATTAGTTATACTGGACCTAAATACGCTTCCGTAAAACTATACAACTATAGTCATCATCATCATCATGTCAGCCGAAAGACGTCCACTGCTGAACCTCCAAAAATCTCCAAAAACCTCCGCCAAATATTGCCACAATGATCGGTCCTGTGCCACCCGCATCCAGCGGACTCCTGCGACCTTCACCAGGTCATCAGTCCACCTTGTGGGGGGCCTACCCACGCTGCGCCTTCCGGTACGTGGCCGCCACTCGAGAACCTTCCCTCCCCAACGGCCATCGGTTCTACGCGCAACTATAGTCCACTAATACAACTATGGTCCACAAGTTCCAACTCGTAATAAAGCATCAATGGAAATCTTTTATTTTCTCTACTTACTTTGTGTAACAACTGCGTCAATAATATAATCACTACATAGTATAAAATAAAGACGCTTTTTCTGTCCCTATGTCCCTTTGTACGCTTACATCTTTAAAACTACGCAACGGATTTTGATGAGATTTTTTTAAATAGGTAGAGTAATTCAAGAGGAAGGTTTTTACATATGTAGGTATAGTATCCGTGCGCAGCCGGGGCGGGTCGCTAGTAATTACACTAAATCGAAGATATTTGACTTAGTTTTGGATCATAGTTGGGAGCTTTTGGACTATAGTTGGGTAGTTTTACGGTTCCCTTAACTTTAGTTAGGGTAGTTAAGCATCGTCCCTAGTTTAGAAAGACGTCTTGTAATGGCCGATCGCCTCAGGCTTGCTACTTAACTCCGTAACGTGGTGTTGTCGACTAACCGGCTGGCCCAGTTATGTTCCTGTATTTAAATATTTGAGGTAGCGTTCCAAGCCCCAAGAGTCCTAAGGTACTCAATCTGCAGCCCTACCGCGAAAAACGAAATTCGTAAATTTCGAGGATTTGTCTCTCTCACTCTAATGACGTCTTCGTTGGAGTGACAGAGAAAAATCCTCGACATTTACGAACTTCGATTTTCACGGTAGTAGGCCTGAACGGGAGAAAAAAAATGTCCAGAAATTGTCATAATATATTTCAATTTCTCCATTCTGTAAACGTCATATAAAATGTATGGGAAGAAAATTACAGGACGTAACTCGTGATTTTGAGTAGAAATCACACAAAATTTCAAACAAAAAAAGCCGGCCAAGTGCATGTCGGGCCATGCTCAGTGTAGGGTTCCATAGTTATTCTAAAACGTCATATAAAATGTATGAGAAGAAAATTACAAGACGTAACTCGTGATTTTGAGTAGAAATCACACAAAATTTCCCTTCCGGCCGCCATGGCAACTAAGTTTCGCAACCAGTGATGATGAAGGATTTTTTTGTCTTTGTTGGCAACTAGTTGCCAAACAATACTTTCTTTTCTTTCTACGCAACTTGGTTGCGTACAAATATTTTCTGAGAAATACTAGTTACGACGGAAGAATGTGTTTTCTTGGTACCTATGCAACCACTGGTTTTTCTAATGTGACATTCGAGTTGACAGTGTCATAATTCACAGTTTTATGTTCATGCTCTTCATAAGCATTACGCAAATATTCACATAAATCTTTCACAACATTGTTACGAAACGGGACAATATATAATATAATGTATATATATATATATATATATATTGGGACAATATATACATAGTATTTTTGCCTTCACCATGTCGGGAATGACTACAAAATCTTCGTTTACACAGTTATTGTACAGGCATTTGGTAGGATCGTCATACGCACGCCGCAGAGACCCAATATTCCAGTTACTCATTTCGACAACTACCTTTTTAAAATTTATTTTAAGAGCAGATTATATTGTCCCGTTTCGTAACAATGTTGTGAAAGATTTATGTGAATATTTGTGTAATGCTTATGAAGAGCATGAACATAAAACTGTGAATTATGACACTGTCAACTCGAATGTCACATTAGAAAAACCAGTGGTTGCATAGGTACCAAGAAAACACATTCTTCCGTCGTAACTAGTATTTCTCAGAAAATATTTGTACGCAACCAAGTTGCGTAGAAAGAAAAGAAAGTATTGTTTGGCAACTAGTTGCCAACAAAGACAAAAAAATCCTTCATCACCACTGGTTGCGAAACTTAGTTGCCATGGCGGCCGGAAGGAAAATTTCAAACCAAAAAAAAGCCGGCCAAGAGCATGTCGGGCCATGCTCAGTGTAGGGTTCCATAGTTATTCTAAAACGGCTGGGCCAATTAAGTTCGACATAGGTAGTTAAACTATACCATAAGCTATTCATGGTTTCTTTCATATTTTTTTGACCCATGGATCAAAAGTTAGAGGAGGCACACATTTTTTTTCAATTCTGGAGCGGCTATCTCCGAAAATATTGACATTAGAAAAAAACTTTCTTTTGAGATCCTTATTATTTTTGAAAGACCTATTCAACGATACCCTACACTACAGTATATAGGATTACAGCAAAATAAAAAAAAACTTCCCCACTTTAGTCCCCCCCAGGTGAAGAACCTTAAAATAGTACATTACGACACAAGTGCGAAAAACATGAATGAAGTGTTTTAAATCGACACGAGTTACGAATTTCCTTTTTGCACGTATCCCGGTACGACGTTTTTTAGTACAGATGGCCCTCCGAAGTTTTGGACTTGACGTAAAATGACCCACTTCTCGCACTTGCGAAAAAAGGCACCATCTGTACTAAAAAAAAAATATATTTTTTTTTAATTTTATTCTATCACTTTATCGACGTGATTGATATACACGGTGGAATTTAATCGGTGAACAGGAACCCATTTTTCTAATTCAGTAATCGATGGCGGTCACGTTTATGTAGTACTTAAGTGGAACCAAGTTTTTTTTAGCATAATTTTTTTTTATGTTGTAATAAAAATTTATTGTCACCCTACTAATGGTTTAGTCTGAAAAGTTTAATATAGAAACTTAAAACATAAATGAGCAATAACCACTCACATGCTTTAATTTTTGCGATAGACTCTATTCCTATGTAAAATAAGAGCGATGCATGGCTGATAGTTTGAAAAGAGGTATTAAACTTTTCAGACTAAACCATTAGTAGGGTGACAATAAATTTTAATTAAAGTTTAATTTCAACATAAAAATTTGTTATGGTAAAAAAAAACTTGGGTCCACTTTAGTACTACATAAACGTGACCGCCATCGATTACTGAATTAGAAAAATGGGTTCCTGTTCACCGATTAAATTCCACCGTGTATATGTAGGTATACCTGGGTCGCGTTTTATAAAGTTTCAATTTACAATTTTGCTGTTTGCCTCTCTTTCTAGCCAATACGTGCGTACGTTAGAGAGGCAAACAAAGAAATTGTAAATTGCTACTTAATTGTAAATTTCTAGTACGAACGGCCACTGAGCTATGCTGTGGACAGACAGACGGACTGACGTCTTTCAGTGTGGGACCACCATCGAAATGTTAAAAAAAAAATAACCCCTCATACAAAGTGAGTGATTAGTTAGAGTTCAATAGTACGGAAAAGTCAATTTTGCTTTCGATGTTGGTCCCATACTGAAACTTAACACCATGACCACTATATTTTATCACAAACTTAACTATTAATGTTCGATTATTGGTAATAATTAAACTAAAATTTAAAACTAAAAACAAATCGGATAAACACAAGCATGAACGCAAATAACGCAATCAAGTTTCACATTTTGAAACTTACAAAACGCCTTCGCGTTGCTAGGCAACTGTCACTTTGGCGTCTGCACTCGGCGTCCACAAACCGTACATTATCTATGCTCTAATTACGCTAGTTTCTATTTGTTTGACCGTGAAACATGAATAATATTATACACGTTATGTTGGATGAAATACAGTTCTTTTTTGTTTGCAAATATTACCTACTCGCTTGAAAATTGAAGAGAATAAATGTCAACGTCATAATTTTAAAATTGAACTGACCACAGTAGTAATTTAAGTTTATTTCATTTGGATTTACTGCACATCAGATGTCTCATGACCCAATTGCGGGTAGCAATTACACCCACGGCGATAATCATGGCGATTACAGTGACTTGACTCATTTGATGAAGGCCCTGCAGTAATTTAAAAGCATCAGGAGTAAATTACCAAGGAGGTCAGTATATTGATCTCACAAAGGCCTTTAATGAGTCATTTTGTTTATAACAGTGCCCTCACTTTAATGCCATTGCTCCTCAGGCAATCGTATTGTGAGGACCTTTTGCAATAACCTTGTTTTTATTTTTGATTAAAAATGTAAGTATACTTTACATTTTGTTTGGGTAGTGTGAGATTTCTCTGTTTTCAACTTTCTGTGTATCAATTAACATTAGTTACAAATATTAATTGAAAAACAGAAATCTAGGTTTATATTTTATTTTGGCTTTGTAACATTTTCTTAGATTACTCTTGTAAGCGGGCTTTTGGGCTAAATGCGGACTGTTTTTTGACCAGCTGATTCAAATTTACTGTATTTTTTGTGTCTATTTCTGGAATTAATAATGCTTGATAGGGGAAAGTGGGGCAGCTTTGAACACCTTTTTTTGACCTTAAGTTTAACCGATAAAATGAACTATAAAGAATTTATTTTTGCACCAAGGCGATAGTACGGTTATTGAAGTATACAAAATCACCATTTTGTTTTCAAATTTTTGTACTGTTGTTGAGATATATCAATTTAATCAAAAAATGTCATTTTTCCAAATGTGCCCCATTGGCAGGGCACTTTGAAACATTGCAAGGGGCACTTTGATATACGATTTTGGGGTACTTTGGTACATGTATCAAAGTGCCCCTATTATGTTTCAAACTGCCCCCTAAAGTCACTAACACAGCTGACTAGTTGTAAACAATTTCAATGTTATAGATAATCAGTCAATTGTGTTCTTTATCTTTGGAATGTATTAGTACCTAATTAGGATTCAGTTTAATACAAAATATAATTAACTTTTGTTTATTTTACATATAACCAAAAACACAGTTTTACTAAAATGAATTACTATTAATCAATCAATATTATAAAACTACTTTAATGCAATATTTTAACATAATTTCCCAAGTCGGTGATGTAATGTGGATAACGGTATACCTACTGTACTTGGTTGCAGCGGCTCTGAAGGACAGCGTTTTAGAGGCAGCCTCTGATATGGCCGTTCCCATTGTCTCTTCATTAATTTTGTATCAAAGGCCGCAACATTTTCTAAAAAAAATTGATGTCGTTAAATGTTATCTGCCTTCATAAGTAGCAGGGGCTCTTTGGTACACTAGAGGGGCACTCGGGAACGTTTAAAACTGCCCCATTTTCCAATTTTTCAAAGTGCCCCTTCGGCCAAATAAACAAAAAACTGATTTGTATAATAAACTGTTAAGCTTTCGTTAAAAACAACTATACAAAATGATTACTGAATTGATGTACTTACCGTTTATTAAAATTGTCACCCATAAATGTCTTAGCTTTCACTCAAAAACACGATCGACAAATTTCAACGTTATTTACTCGCCGACCTCGGAAACACGTATTGACACGCCAAGCCGCACCGGGCGACTGGTGAGAGCCGGCGTCAATGGTGTGACACTCACACATACAAAGCTACGATTTAGTGTTGCCGCGTAACAGTTTAAGTCTATGGGTAAGAGAATAGTGTAGGTGTTCAAAACTGCCCCTTGTACCAATCTACCCCGCTTCCCCCTACTGATATGAATTAGCTTGAAGTCTACATTACAGGCGTTTCTTATAGTTATTCTTCCTTAGTTGCTCTAAAGATTTAAATAAATAAAAAAGATGATTGAGTGACGAAATGTAAACATGTAAACACACACCTCAACATCTAATTTGTATCTCTAACACAGAACAAATCGACGCTTATCATGAACAACGCTGTATCTTGTCGTAATTTGAATTCTAACAATGAAGTACTAGAATTCCAATTGCAAGCCGGTACCTACTATTTTCGAATACAGTATTATACATGAAAAGCGTTGAAATGTCTTTAGGCAAATTAAAACTAAGTTTTTCATATTCATTTGTTTTGTTTTAATCCAGAATGATACTTTTGTTTTGTTGGTCTGCAATGGTCTGTTTACCAACAGCAATTTGGCATTCCATTTAATTATTGAACAGTGCCTAGGTTATAATGTGAAAATAAATACACAATAGTTACAATGGAAAATGGAACTGTCATTGACCATGGTTTATTTTAATTAAAAAATATATTGATTTATCATTGTAAGTTCATCTTACTATTTTCTTTAAATCATACTTTGCACTTTGCTGTGTAAGGAACAGTGCCGAATTTTGTTTGTTTGTAAAATCAATCAAATAAAGGAAATGCAACTTTATTGAGTTTATGATAGGGTTAAATTTAATTGAAATGGAGTGTACCTACATTGTAATGTACATGGGCCTTTGGTTATGATTCGTAACTTGAACAGTGCCGTTTAAAAGACCGACTGTTTTCAAGTTTAGACTATCTAGCTACTGCTATTCTGCCTCCGTAGCTTAGTTGGTAGTGACTCTGCCTCCGTAGCTTAGTTGGTAGTGACTCTGCCTATGAA
>JALPQI010018631.1:0-22118 GCA_025490895.1 Thaumatotibia leucotreta
TCATTGCTTAGCGTGGCAGGCACGCTATTTATTTTTTGACGCAGCGGCGAAAAGGTTAAATAATGTAGTTGCATGGTACATTATATCCCGACGAATTGTTCACTTCGTAGGTACTGTAGTTATTACCCTTGAAGTAGGCAATTGCACTATGTAAAGTCAATAATATAAAATATAACATGTTGGAAGAGGAATATCTTTAAGATTTAGGAAAATATTCGACGTAGTGATGTCTCTTGTAATAATTACAGTCTTAAAATATTTCACGCAGTTATGTAAACTCTTTATCTTGTCTAAAACGTTAGTAATCAACATGCATTTAATAATTTTATCAAACTGGCATCGCACTTGAACTCTGAATGAATATAATATATTTAGATTATCACACTAAGTAACTGCAGAAGTTGCACAGTTCAAGCACAATTCAGCGATAAGTTTTCAGGGTGCTCGATCAGGTCAATGCAAGTACAAAACAAAGTAGCGTAGGGCCGTGACATAAATGTTAGTGAAATAAATACAGACACGGTGCACTACTGATACTAGGTGATGTCGTACTAGACACGGTGATGTCGGTGATGGCATGGACCACTACAGTTCACATTCA
The DNA here is from genome assembly GCA_025490895.1 of Thaumatotibia leucotreta. NCBI lineage: Eukaryota > Metazoa > Arthropoda > Insecta > Lepidoptera > Tortricidae > Thaumatotibia > Thaumatotibia leucotreta. Next base: position 602 of record JALPQI010018631.1, read on the forward strand.
ACATGGACAGCGAGCGGACAGTGCGTGCTCATGCGCCGCGCGCACTACCTAACGACCTATTACACCATGCTGAATTTATTAGAGCATTGTCATCGGGAGGAAACAATCATACCGTGATAGTTAAAGGCCTAAATTTCGTTGAGCATTCGGAGTAAAATTCAGAAAGGTGTAATAAACCTAATTCAGAATTGTAAACCATATTGATAATAGTGATCAGCTTACATGTATAGGATAGTTAGGATCTATTAGTCAGCAAAAACATCATACTTAAACATTTCTTCAGTACCTAATAGTTCATAGGTGGATTATACATATAATCTAAATCGAACGATATAATTAACAAGTTCGATCATCAATTAAGCTTAATTTACATTATTATAATGACTGAACTTCAAATAATAGCTGACAAAACCGCCTGAGTTATTACATAGGTTAGATAGAAACGGGTATCTTACAAATAATTATTGTTTACATTACAAAATATGTAACTAGGTGAGCAGGTACCTATATCAAAAACTAGGTAGGTATGCGAAATCAAAATAGGAATTGGTGATATCTTACTCAAATTATCGATGGAGATTATAATCAGAATTTTAAAGGGATATGAGTCAATAGTTACAGAAGCGTAATATTTAAACAACTGTTTATTTGGGGCGACAAATGACGCAAGGCGCAGACAATGATTAAGATCACACAACAAATCACAATGTATGAGGAATTGGAGACGTCGTTGTGCCTACAAGTGTGCCTATCTTTTGTTTAAGCAAGTGTGATCAGTGTTTTTTTTTATAATCTTTTCTAAAAAAATATATTTTACCAACAAGATTATTTCATGCTTGTACTTTCTTTAGTAATTTTATCTAGGCCTCAACTTCTCATTAAGATGAGTCTAACGAGCGCATTCTTAATACTAAGGAACTTGAGAACGTTTCCCAAGTTCCTGTGACCACCTTCCGACTCCATCATCAAACAAACTGCATTACCTATATCATTAATATAGCATTATCATTTGACTTAATAACACTAACATAATGTTTACAAAATTTCAGTTCAATCGGTAACCGGGAATAAGTAGTCCAAATTTAACTAGCAAGATAAACAAATCGGAACAGGTAAAACTAAAAAGCCTAATCCCTATCTCACCTGACAAATGGAGTGAATAGTGCCCCTTCGTAGATTACGCAGAGTGTTCGTTCTGATAGATCCTAAAGTTCCCCGTCTAGTTATGGAATGAAGCGTGCCTCTTCTTCGCATGCCCATATTAAACAAAATCATTTCGGCCTTTCGGAACTTATCCATTATTCTGCGTACTGTTTTACGTATTAGCCGAAACATTCTGTCCCGCGTCAAGTCTGGTCTTAAAAAAATCTGGTCTTCTTTCGTCTGTCTGTTGCTACGTGTTGATATCCGGTGCACGATGTTAATATAGTGGTATTTATTTTCACGGCGTCAAAAGTAGTAAACACTAATGGCGTATCGGGGCTTTTCTCGTTATTATGCGTGTGCACGCAGCAGACTACCTCACGGTTGAATTCCTATGATAGCCATTTTGATAGCACTTATGAATTTTTTTCTTCATACAAGCAACGAATCTGAACTTAGACTAATGAATACGGTTTGATCAAACCAATATAAACGTTACATGTATCTCGGGGCAATCAATATGTCATTTTTATCTTAATGCAGGCGGGTACACCAATCGACGGCTTTACCTAATCAATGATTTACGGCCGCAATTGGGGCCGTGATGTCACCGTACAAGAGTACATTATAAATTTATAAAACTTAGGTAATACGTCTAAGTGATTGCATTATTCGTTTAACTTAGGTACGTCTTCATTTGTCATTAACATCTAAACATAATCATATTAACAACTGACCTAAGAGTCCGAACCTGACCTGACCCAAAGTCATTCATTAGATAGTCTTGATGGTTAGCCATAACAAATCATTAAACTATAAATGTAACTTTAATCAAATTCAGGATATCAAGAAGAGCCTAGGAAATTATATTTATGTGTTGTTGTGTTATGTAAGTCTTAGGTACTTCATTGATTATAAACCTTAATAAAATCATAAAGTGCGAAAAGGTTAATTCTTTGTTGTTTATTGAAATAAAGTCATCCAGGTGAGGTACGATAGTTAAATATCGTATGTAATGCAACAATTTCGAGATAAAAGCTCGTTGAAAGGTAATTTCAAAAGCGGATGTCATACCATCACTGTCCAATTGTCCATTACTGCTCCGAAAAATTCCAAAAATTAATTGCTAGCTCAATATCGCCCGTGTCAGAGTTACACACTGTATATGTGAGTAATATGAGACTGACATGCTTAAGGAGATACGTCTGCAGCAAGTAGGTGCATATAAATATCGAATGAATACAACTGAATCTTGAAGGATCAACTGACGATAATAGCAGGATGAACCCGTTTATCTATTAAGGCGTGGCCTCGTTGTGTCGTAGCATCACCTACCTTGTAGTGGTTCACTATATCTTCACTTTAGGATGTGTAAAAATGTTAATTATTATAATGTCAATTTTGGTATTACAACAGGGAATTTATATTAATGATTATTGAGTAATAAGTGATTCAGGAAACGAATTACTATTTACATTAGAGGCAACATACGGTGGCTTTATAGTTTCCCTGCAGAGCATTACAACTAAACCCATAAAATGATTAAATATAAATACCTATTTTTAAACGCGAGGTGTTATTAAAGTAGTTTGAATTGCAAATGTGGCATTACAGAATACTTCATATTTATCTGGGCCATCGTATTTAAAAATAGATTAATCAAGATCAAAACTGAGCTACTACCCACATAATGTTTATAAATCCCGTATTAATGTTAATTGTATCAATATTTATCAAAGTAATTTCTTAAAACTATTTTAACACGTTCGCCTCCGGTACTGTTTCACTAAGTGCTTATACTATGCCGATCGAAATCATCAGATAGAAATCTTATGCCAGTGACACGCATGTGTGACCGAAAAGATTGTACTCCTATGCCGGCGACACAGCACTTGTGTCAAAAACTTTCGTATTTCTATGCCACTGGCATAGGAGTGAGAGCTTCATTAATGCTAGTGGCATAAGAATAAGATTATTTTGATCACGTATGTGTGTCACTGGCATAGAAGTACAGTTTTTTCGGTCACATATGCGTGTCACCGGCGTCCAACGTGTTAATAAAATATTTAAAAAAAAATACTAATTTATAGCGCTGTAAATTACGATATTACCTATTAGTCCTATTGATTTATGCGTCGTTGGACTAAAAGTAAATATGGCGATGTCTAAAAATGTCTACATATAAAATAAAATTGGTCCGAGTGTTAGAAAGCCAATAATTTAGAATGCTTAATTCTTATCAAGTCGGAATATAAAAATGACTACTATCAAATTATAAAAATGTTTATGTCTTATCAAGTCGAAATATAAAAATGACTACTTTCAAAGTGTACAAATGTCTAAGTCTAATCAAGTCTGAATATAAAAATGACTACTTTCTTTACTATAGGTCCAGGATTATAATAATACATATACGGATCAAATTCATCACCACCAACAATCATTATAAAGGTGGACATTTTTATACTTCGTCAAAATTATATACGCCCAAACTTATGCAAGTGGACATTTTTATACATTGCCATATTTACTTTTAGTCTAGTGTCGCAACATGTTTATATTTGGTCTAATATACAGGTGAACATTTTTATACTTCGTCGAAATTATATACGCCCGAATTTAAGCAAGTGGTCATTTTTATATATCGCCATAGGGTAAAATCACCAATAGATGAACAGTTAAGCAACTTTCCCAACTTTAAATATTTTTTTCTATATGATGTAACTCATATTCATAATTTTTAATTTTTTTATATGATTCCGCATTTAATTGAGCTTAGAATAAGTTATTTTCGTGCCTCGTATTAAACTTCAGTAATTTTATAAAAATAATTATATTAGAAAAGTACCCAAATTCACCAATAGTTGAACAAAGTGCCCTATCACTGAACAATTTGACTCCAATAGATGAACCAGCATAATTGCAATATAACGAGACCAATATATGAACGCCAAAACTCCAATAGATGAATAGAGCATAGTAAAAACGTTGATTTCTTAGATAAATTAATTGTATTTAACCTTAAGAACCTTATTTTAATGAAATATAAACACAGTGTACATTGTGTAACAATCTCATCTCTAAGAACAAAAGTTTAACTTTTCCCAAATTCAACCGTTCAATAAAATCAGTTGGTTCATGTTTTGGACACCGCATCAACGAAATGAACGAACTAAATTGATTCGAATTCATTTATTGGAATCCAACCCAAAAGATGAACCAGTAAATTTTCCTAGTTCACGTTTTGGACAGCGATTCTTAAGTTGAACAATCCCGTTTCCATACAAAAGTAAATTACTTTAAAACGTGTTACACGAAAAAAAGGTCGTTCATCTTTTGGTCTAAAAATCAACTACAAAACTGATTGTAATTTTATATATAAATATTACATCTAGCTATTTTATTATAATTTACACAAGCATTTGAAAATTCGAGTCTTTGCCCAAAAGTTGACCGTCGTTCATCTTTTGGCCCGAACACACAATATTAGAACCATAACTTGACCAGCAAATATCTCATAAAATAAATTAAAAAAAAACTATTCTTTATAATATACACGATAGAGATATTAGTCTAAAATCTATACTGAAGTTAATCAAGGAAATAAAAGCCATATTCGATTTTTTACGTAATTAAAAGCTTAAATTTTTGAGGGCTTTTCTTAATAAGGATCCCATATAAAACGCAATTTTGGCGCGAAGCGCAAACTCGACGACCGCTCACTGCCTCGTGTGTGGCTTAATTGTCAGGGAATTCGCATGCAACACTCGATATAGTGCTGCAGCGTGTGAGAAAAATACTCCCAGGCGTGTAAAATTATTCCTGATTTAATTATTTGCATTTTTAGACCTATCAGTCAACTTCTGGGTGGCAGTCATCTATTGGTGCTTTTACCCTATTTACTTTTAGTCCAACGACGCATAAATCGTCCTATTACCCAGCTCATAAATAAATCACAATAATTAACATGTTACTAATGGTTTATACTATACAATATACATATATAAATATTATAAATCCATTTATGTATGTATATATTTGTTAAAATTTTTGTTGCAACTCTTATAGTAAGCAGAAAATTTCGTAGTAATATTTAGTTGACAATGTGCGGCTCCGCTGAGGCGGAGAGAAGCGGAGATGTGCAAAATTGGCCAATGAAACCGTATGACAGTGTTTCGAATTTTGAATTTGAAGAATGTAATTGGTCAATTTTGCACATCTCCGCTCCTCTCCGCCTCAGTGGAGCTGCACCCTAACCTCGCTCGAGTCATTAATAGGTGTCATTTGTATGCAAAAATATCCTGGCACATCTCTGGTGGAAACGCAGCCAAAAACGCAGCAAAAATTTTCGACTATATTATTTTTATTGAAAATCTCTACTTAACATTTTACATTCACTTGAAAGTTATCTAAAAGAAAGCGCTCTTTAGCGATAAAACCGCCTTTTTCCTCTTAATAATGTGCTATAATCTATCGATAAAATACGGGTTATCTGAAATTGACAAAACGAACAAGTCCCTATTGAAAGGTCAAAAATGCTGCGAGAAATCTCTACTTATAACAGTTCGATCTCGTTTGGAATTTAGTGTTTTAGATTGAGACTAGACACAGTGTGCACAGAAACCTGAACCTTCAAGGCCGTTAGCAGTGTTAAAAGCATTGTAATTTTAAGAAATGTATACAATAACATGACAATACTAATGTATTTAAGAGAAGACAAGACCTTAACAATTGATCCCCCGTCATATGTTTGAACTTGAACTTATATGTAGTTAAAACCAAAGAGTACCCGGCGTTAGATATGATATTGGCATTCTGGAGCGTAGCTACTGCCGTATATGCCGTATCAATTATACGGGGCCCCCGGGCCACGGGGGCCCCCAAAGTGTGTAAGGAAAATTAATAAAAACTTTCTAATTTATATTACCTCCATATTAGGGCCTCTAAAATTTTTTTTATATGGGGCCCCGACAAGGCACGCTACGCCACTGCATTCTGTTTTGTGAAATACATAATACAATAAAACAAAAATGTTCATAGCTGCTCATGTCATTCGTATTAAATTTACACGCATTATTTATTTTGGCAGCTGCAACGCTACCGTCGACGCGGCCTCACCTTATCGCTATCGAAAGTTGAAGACCTTTCCGCGGTGGCGGGGCCGAGGCGCACCATCTCTATACATTTCATAGTCTGCATTTATGCTAGTTCACACGCACCAAACAATACGCGATACGCTTCGCAATACGTACGTCGTGCCGCTATTATGTTCCACAAAAACACGACGGCGACATCTGCCAACGTTAAATTAGCTTCACCCACGCGATTACAAGGTTTCGTAACTAAACATTGAACGGTGGCGTGGTATGCATTGGCTTATAAACAAACTGCGTTATAATCGGAACCGCGAGCGCGGAAACAATGAGGTATGCAGCTGACGGTCAGCTGTGTATGGATGTTGATGACGTCCAAATATTAGTAACGGCATGCGGCAACTGAACCGGCGGGTGCGGCAAGCCGGCGCTGCTTGGACACTGCTCCCGCCGCGGGCGCCTCGGGGCTCCGCCGCGCGGCTGCGGCCCCGCTAAACCCATACGTGGAAAATTAATTCATACTGCTTGCGATATTTACATACATTAAGCCAATATTGTAGACATTTATGTATGTGCATTGATAATGTATTGTATAGGCAACATAAAAAAATACTTAGTAAATGTTGTACAAACTTTTCATAAATATGGCATTTTGTATTCATTTACATTACATTTACAATTACACTACAAGTAAATGATCTTCAGAATTTTTGTTAACTCTGTGTTTATAAACCATGAGTTCAAATTTATTGTCCGCTGACGTAGGTATTATGCTATGCCAGTTTGTTTGTGAATAAACTAAAGAAGCTATGGAGTAGAGACTGTTATACGCCCTGCGGCCAGGGCCGGACTAAGACTTAGTGCAACACTATAATTTTGTTAATTTGTACAGTAGATAGAATCGCGAATACCTACACATTTATTGTTCCATGTAATAAATGTATTAATTTGTACAACGGTCAAAGCCGAGGCATCTTTAAAAACTTGCGACTGTGTTGATAAATCTAAACGCGATTAAGTAACAATTGTTTAGTTGAAAGTATACTTGTTAATCAATTATTTAATTTTGCAATTCCAGAAGACTACACAATTTTGACTCCATAGCTCTTTTAGTTAGCCTTACTATGCTATGAAAACGGCAAAAATATTTAATTCTTATAATATCTATAAAAAAAAAGATAACGATTGAGGATCAATTTAAACTAATGTACAGCAAATATACTAATGTATATTTCATGAATTTATATTGAATGGGGTGTTTATTGGCTGATTCAACGGCAATATTTACTTCGCGATTTTACCCTTCTTAGTCTTAATGTACAATTGTACATTATTATCATAAGCTTCCTGAAAATGATATTGTGTCCTAAAGACATCGCATTACAAACATGATGATGCATATTCTGTAGTACATATTGAAATTTCCACGTAGCATATCTGTACAGCGGAAGCCGGGTAAGGTTTATAGATAAAATAATCAGGGTATAGGTAATTACGCGGCAGCAGTTAGTAATAATGATTGGAAAGGCGCGAAGCAACGTGACGACATTGGGTGGAATGTCAATGCGTCGCGTTTGACCCGGCGGCGGCGGCAGCGGCGCGGAGGTGACGTAGTGGCCCGGCCGGATTAACGAAGCGGTTGTGCTTGCGCTGGGTGCCGCTAGCGCGTAAGGCTTCAAATATTGGTCTTATAGGTTGCCAGTTCCACTTTAACAACCACAGATTACCTACGCATCTATCAAAATAGGCTGTACTCCTCATATCTACTAAGAAAAGGGTAACTTGATTTAACTCTTCAATGGCAGAGTGTATGGCGTGATGATACTCCATACTCTTAGGAGTGGAACGCACGTATTTTTTTATAAATGATGCTGGCGTTCAGGAAATATCTTAATATGTTTATGACCCGTACATGTACTAATTTAATGATTCAATATTTTAGATTATATTATGTTTATCAGGGAAACCTCAAACCACGCTAATTGAGTAGAATGTCGAGATAAGGGATCGGGTAATACAATTTCATTAATTAGAATTACATGTGCATTTGTCCTTGTGAAGTAAATATATGTTTAAACCGGATAGATAATCGGTACAAACTTGAAATACCGCCTTAGTGGTAGGAATGGTAGGGTGGAGTATAAATTATACAAATTGTTTCTCGGTGTTTTGGTTAAACAGGGTGCTCGCGAGCATTGCGAGAGGTTTTAATGTTGTATTCTTGACCATATTTTGTAAAGAAAGTTTTGCATGACGGGCATGGAGTAGGTACACATAACGGCCAACTGTGTTAATATGCTCAGACTATGTTCACGTAAACATAAAGCGTCGCCATGACTATATTGTAATCGCCCGCCTTGAAGATCACCATCATGACGTTAAGTATATGCCAGTTCCAAAAATGTAGACGCGAGCCTCGCTACATCTACACTATAAGTTCAACGATGAAGTATTGTGTCTGTTGAAGTTATTTTTAAAACAAAACTTGCTTTTAGTAATCAACAGTGGTCGGAATTCTTGTGGCATTTTTGAGCTGTCATAGGGACTTCTCATTTATCGACTACCGATATTCATATCATAATTATGTCGATAAATTATAGAACAAGATTAAAAGTAGAGGTAAACAACAGGCAGTCTCACCACTAAAGAGCAATCTATTTTTAAACAACTTATGAATGCCTGAACTTGTTCAGTTCAATGTTTTAACATTTACATATTAATTTCGTTTTCAACGTCTGTTTCGGTGCTAATAAGTGTTTCGTCATTATTTTCTCTGTAAAATAAATCGATAGTCATATTTTACCAAAATTTTCTGGTTTTAAAGAAACAATAAAATACTTTTTTTTTACTTCTATTTATAATCTCCCAAAAATTAGATCACTCAATCGCGATAGAATTGCATGTTGTTTACTTCTACTCTTAATCATATTATATCGGTTGTCGATAAATAAGAAGTCCCTATCACAGCTCAAACATGCCACCAGAATTAGGAACACTGGTAATCTTCGTCGAAGACATGCACCGAATTGAGTGACAATACATATATCGACGGATAGATCTCTTAGACAACATATATCTAATATAATAAAGCAATTTATTCTGTTCTTAAAAACGCGTTACGTTTACTCTGTTAATGAGCTTAACCTTCGTAATTCAGGTTGCATTGGAATAAAACTAAAAAACAACATTCTTTATGCCTGATACTGGTATCAGGCATAAAAATACTTAATTGATTCTGTCTTAGATGACCTGGGTACTTCTTAACCGATATCTACACACGGCTAGATAATAGTTACGCTAATTAAAAGTAATAAAGCCATTTATTTTAAGACAGAATCAATTAAGTATTTTTAGTTTTATCTAAACAAGTATACTTAATGATGTACCTACCTATGTCTCAAAGTTTCGTAACTCACCGATAAAAGGTGAAATTATTTTGTTGATGTATTGAAATAAATAACACGCGGTAATAAATAACGGTTACGGTAATAAAAACTTGATAAGCTATTTATTTTAAGACTCAATAAATTATTTTAGTTTTGTTAAAATACATAAGTTTCAATGTGATGTAATGCTAATGATCAGGTAGGTACAAGATGGTATGTAAAGGGTTTGAATAAATAAACAATATATAGTTAAATATCTAATTATAAGACAATTTTACACAAAGCCAATATTATACTCTAGTGTCGGAAGTAATTTGTATGAGGAGGTCACTTTTGAAATAGGTACTGATTTTTCGATTACGATGTCGTCATATTCCGAGGACGTCACTAAGGGCGTGTTGAAGTTTGATGGTTCGATTGTGTGACGTAGCAGATATTTACGAGCGAAAGCCACATAAGTATCTTTTGTATTTGATACCGCTACACCCTCCCACATACATATTATTCGGTAGATAACTAATCCAAGGATTACAATAAGATATACAAACTTTTTATCGAATTTGTTTTTATAGGCGTAATAAACAGAGGATCCATCGTCCTGTTGAAATTCTCCTCAATAATTGTAATATAATTGTTAATTTAAATGTTACTAGTGTAATGAAAAATTAATATTTCGAGGTTTAAAGAATCGAACTCTAAAGACTTTCGAGCGAGACCAGCGAGACTTAAAGATTCAAAGACCGCAAAGACGGTTTCTAACAGCCATACGATCAAAATAAGCCAAAACAAGTGTGTTTTTTATGAAAAATTAATACGAAATGAGGCCATAATCGATTTTAAGGTTTTAATGGCCTGGCAAGTTGACAGGTGAAGCTTAGATACGGCTATGCAATACAGGCTAGGCGTGTTTCTACGTCTGGGACACGGACAGTGAGCGTGTAAATCATACACAATCTCATTAGTTACTAATTTGAACATTGTATCGTTTATATATACCTATACCTAATCTTATAATATTTAATCTATACGTGTTTTAGGCAACTAACAGTTGCGTCGCTTTACGTCACGCATGATAATGACTGGAGTAACAAATACGATTACGCACCGTCTGCCAAAAGAGCTTTAAACTAAATGAAAAACAAGCCATAAGAAGGCAGCGCAAATTACCTTAGTTCTCGCCCCAGCGGCCCGCCGACACTGCGGCGGCAGTGCGCACATGGCTTGCATTTGAACCCGGCCCGTGCATAAATCATACACAATATATTATGTCGAGACAACGAGGCCCTCAATTAGTGGCGATTAACATCCCGACTGAGCAGAATGATAACGAGACAAACCCGTAAAACTTTAATTGAAGCAGTTTCATTGGGCGTGAGCAATGCAAATACGTATCAACATCACTTAGGAGGCTGAGTAGCTGTCCCGATGTGACACTAGGTACACGGATCAACTGTCACGTATAATTGGACAAGATCATTATAATTGTTAGCGCATCAATTGTTTTGCATTTTTACTTGGGTTGTATATAAGACCGCGTAAACAATTATCCACGTCAACCCGCAATAATTAAGTAGATATTCCTAAGTAACGTATTATTAATTGGTTTTAAGTGCTAGTTATTCTAATCTGCTAGTCTTCATGTAGTTGACTCGATCCTACTACAAAGTGACTATTGCTTTTACATCACGAGCGTTTTTATCCTAATTGTATATCATTTAATGTTAACTAAAAAAATACATGACAAGCAATGGAAAAATACATTAGTGATCTTCCGGTGCTAGAACCGTCGGTCATTAGGTCATTACCTTCGGATTCATTTTATTTAACGGAATATACGAGAACTCAGGTCAAGGTAAAATTGTTAATTTTTATTCAAATAAAATTTTATTGAGACTTCCCTATTCGGTATTTCAAAACAAATGTAGACATAACCTTCGTATTTTGTGTTTTGATATATATCGCAATTTCTTTTAGTAAATAGAAACATAAATAACGTCACGGATTCTCCAATTACCGCTTGATGACTAGATTGATAGGGAATTGATTTGCACGTGCAAACTTGCATAGCGTAGAATCAAATACGCAATTAACTAGTGAATTGAACTCCTGTCGTTACATTGTAGCGGTCCGAAGCCTACCACGCAGCGGAAATGGCCGTCCAAAGGCTGGGAAATCATTACAATTCACAGTGGTTTCAAATTAAGCTGTCTGGTATCTGTGGTTACACATGCGGATTCCGTTTTAGTTAAGGATAATGGCTAATCTTCGTAAATATAAAACAATGAATAGGTAAGGTAATCTAGCAGCTTCCGATTGGTAGTGATTTTCGGATCACTTCACGGTATAACGATTTTTTTAAATACTTCCGATAAACCCGCAAAGGCGATGATTACTAAGATAACATTTGATGACTTAGTCAAAATTTCAAAGTATACAAATCGTTAGTATAGTCACGTTACCGACCAGATTATACTACCAATTTTTTTTTTATAAATTCAATACCGGCACTAACTTACAACGTGACAACGTCTTGGCATTTCAGCGTTTAAAATTAAAACCGGAAAAAGTTTACCTCAAACAATTTAAAAAATACGTGTAATCGTTCTTTGACTTATTTGTTTGTGTAGGTACTGTGAAATTGACTTCCAATTTTTCATTTCATTGCAAGTTTGAGAAAAGCACTATACTTGCTTTACCTGGAAACCAAACTTAGCAGGCTTTGTATCTCTATTATACATACGCAGCCTGCTAAGTTTGGTTTCCCGGCATCTGCAGCTATTTTTACACGCAAGCCAGTATTATTTTTATTATTCCCCTCATTCTGTACCAGTTGCATAAACTTATATTATGCAGCAGTGCTTACTGAAGGTCGTAATGGAATGAGTACAAAAGACGGTTTACTAATACAAATTAAGGAAATAATTATAAATGTTAACGATAACAAACTTATGAATTAACTATAAGTAAATTTATGACGTAGATAATAAACAGAGATTGTCCTTCTGCATATTTTGTATTCGATTTACAGAGATTTGAAATCATATTCATGTAACTAGTATTGCGAGTGTGTATTTAGAGGATTACGAACAGGACTTACCATTTGTTTAGCAGATAGGCAAAAATTTTAGGTTCTTACAACTGTGTTTGCCAGTTTAATGTGGAATTACGGTAAAACAACTTAATTTATTCACTGAAAGATTTTTAAATGAAGTGTCAATTTGATTCGACTGACATAATAAATTTTCTGATTTAGACAACGACAATGTAGATGTTAGAACTAAAGGAAGCCGTATAAAAAGTACGATTAATAATTAGTAATAAGATTAATAAAATTGATGAAATGTATTCATTCCTAGATGCAATATACGTTCCCGTTTGCCCTCAAATCTTATACATTAAGTAAAAAAGTATTTCGCACTCTCTCCTACTCACCTTCATAGTTATCGCGGGTTGCACTATGGCAATTACTTAATTGTTAAATTTAGCAACAAATTTGATTTGGACAAAACCAGTAGGTATTACTTAGAGTATTCCTACCATATTCTGAGGTTACCGATACGTATTACGTTGTGAGTACTTATGAATTACTAGGTAGCGTTTACTCGATACGTAAAGCAGTCTTTCGCGCTGTTACGGATGTATTGAAGCAAGCGTGATGGACTAGTTTACATGTCGAGCAAACCCTAACCTAATCGTTACTTACTAATTCGACGCTGCCGTCATATCGATTTATTATGGGTATATCGGGTATGCTTAATTGCTTATTTTGGAATAATAACATTCGGCATTTAGTGTAATTTGGGGCGGTATTTAGGGTTCCTTACCTCAAAAGGAAAAAAAACGGAACCTTTACAGGATCACTCGCGTGTCTGTTTGTCCCGCTGTTATGTTACAGCCGATTTGCTCCAAAACTAGGTAGAGCTAGTTGAGCTGTCGGGTAAGTTGAGTAATTTAAATATCTTGGAAACTATACACGATAGGCTAGGACATTAAACAGCAAAAAGAGAGGTCTAGTGAAAATAAATACAATATTATAAAACCTATTCCAAGTTCCTATGTGGAGCACGACATGATTTGATATAAAATATATGATATATGTTTTAATTTTATTTATTCAAGCCCACCAACGAATAAAACATGAGCACTGCTATTTAAAAGTAGTTCAGTGATTGGTCTATCTAAATTTTAATTGGCTATACTATAATCTATTTGTCAAAAATGTTGCGCGGACATTGCTTGGTGTATGTACGAGTATGTTCTGCCCACCGTGGCCCAATTGCACAAATCGTTTTCGAGGGGTATTTTTGAGCTCGTATTAGAAGTCAATATTTATACATATGTAGTCGTAGATTCATGTCAAACAAGACCGGTTCGGAAATGAAGTATTATTTTCCATTTGGGTGAATTATCAACTCATCATGGCATTGCTAGCGTACATAATGCGAGGAACTCTCTTGCTGCCTAGTTTTCTGTTTACTGTATACAAAGTTAAGGATGAGCTGCTCATATGCTGCAAATTCCACTAATGATAACAACAGAAGCTATTTGCAGAATCTCATTATGGAATTCGGTTTTCCCGTACTGTACAATTAAGTTGTGACGGATAGCGACAAGTACAGTGCAAGACTAAACACTTGTGGGGTGGCGGGCAGCGTCGCTTACCTAACGACACGACACTGTGCTGCCTATTGCAGCACTCCCGCGCGGATTTGTGCACGCTTCGTTACAACTCGAGGTATATATACACTAGTAAACTAATAACAAGTGATGATACTACACTAAATCTAAAACAACACTTTTCATGAAAATCAAACCGGTTTTTGCAGTGCAAATATGTATTAACATTAATCGGTTTCGGAAGCAAAGTATAAACAATGGGAGAACATTCACGCTAACATTAAGCTTACTACTTTTAACAGTCATACATTGTTAACATTTTTGACGACTATATAATATGTATGTATAAGTCTAGAGTCATTGGTGCATTTTAAACTAGATCATTCTCTAAAATAGGGTGCGGTACACTTGCGCTACTCGATCAGGCAGGCTGCGATTCGGATAAGCCCTTTTTGTTTTGACATGTAGTTTGGGTAATGTATAAGATGAGGGGATTAGAAGATTAGATTAGAAGTAAGACAGGGAAGGCAGGGCCCACCGAGTCGCAGCCGCCGGCGTGCGCACAGTACCTCAGGCCGCGGCTCCTCGCCGAGCGAGTCGCCCAGCGCCTCCGCCTGGCTCTTCATTATCGAATATATTTTCACGTACGGCGCCTTCAGCAGCTACGCAGCCGCACACACATACAATTAATATACTCGAATACGTACCGCAATAATCAGACAATATGCCGCGCGACCCGCATTCATAGGTAATGCGCAAAATATGCAATGGAAAAACTCACGACAGTTCAAAATGCTGTAATAAAATCATTCACAGGTCATCATAATATTGTCCGATTACTGATAGTTTTAAAAAGTTATTATGTGTACTAGTGTACTTTAATGCCTTGTGTGCCTAATATCGCTTGGTAAAAGATAATGTTGGTAGTAGGTAGTAGTTTGTATGCTTAAGTAGTATATTACCATGTAGTAGTTATGAATACAGTAGCTTCGTTCGTTGTTCGTAAATAAGTTAGACGCCTCGCACTTGAAAATTGTATAAAATTAGTATAATTGCACCAATTATAATTAGTCAAGTGCCACAATATTGCTATTGATACAAGTACAACTATGGCCAGTTAACAATGTGATGTGAATTAGTGAAGCGGAGCGCTACAAGAAATGTATATGTACCTATAAAGATCGGGCTACAACGGAACGGCAGGCGTCGCTGAGCCGACGCTCCGTTCGCGGCGGCGTGTGCGCAAACACGTATTATAATATGCAAACAAGGTAAACATACATACTCATAGTGCAATTTTAAAAAGACTTGATCATATATCAAAACAATCATGTTCAATGTGTACTGATGTGGAATGTGGGATATAGATGCAATGTTGACGGCAAAAACTGTGTTAATGAAGCATTGTTATTCACAAATCCAAATTAAGAAACAAGTTGCTGTTAAGTAAAAACGTTGATACACGCTTTTAGTTCGAACTGTACCTCTAGTTGTTTGTATACATTTATACAAATATTTAACTTGTTTTAAACCGATTCAGCAGTGGCTTATTTATAGGGCCATTTCTGAATGCACAACGTCTTACAGCACAATATGTTACCATATAATAATATTATTGATGTTCGTATTTACCACTTTTAAACTCCATTCAACATAAAATCGAATGTAGTGCAAAATACTTTTAATAGCTTTGATATGAATCAAACAAATAGAGGCAGGTAAGTACGCACAACATGCGTAAAAGACCAATTAAAAACGTGTAACAATAAGGTAGTAAAGGGGGTAGAGACTCACCTCCCAGGACTCGCGAGTGATGTCGGACACGTCGCCCGCGCTGCCGGTGCGCTCGCCCTGCGACAACACTTACATCATCAGCGGCTCAGCACTCGCTAATTACTACTCATTAATTGTGCGCGCGCGAGATGCGCTCATAAATATGTCACTCAGTTGCCCTTATCTTGATGGGTCGTGATTGTAATCTCGAGGTATATTTTCGTATGACATCGCTACTACACACGGTAGAGTAAAATGAACTACTTAAAATATAAACTTGAGTGAAGTACGATGTGGATTCTTAAAACGAACTCAAATCGATATTATGTCCAATTTATTTAGACTAATTCAAAGTTAAGTCACTTACAAAGTGTAAAATGTTTAAAACGCTTAACAATTTATTAGCAGCACAGTATCAAAAGCTGCACTAATTTCAGTCGGACCCGACAGTCACCGAGCAACTGCCGCGGTGAAGTGACGCTGTACTCAGCTTAGGAACCCTAGTTATAGTTGGAGACAGATCATAATTTCAGCTTAGATCATAGGAAAACAAACTTAATTTTAGTACGGAGGCAAGCTTACATGAAAGCGCTCCTTCGAGAGGTAATAAGATTTTGGCTGGGCAGCTAACGTCTTAATCTAATATCGAAGCTCTCGTGAAAAGACGACAGGGTCGCTTGACCGGGAGCTTTAATGAATTGAGTAGTACGGATATACCTATACCTACCCTATATGTCTAGAAACAACAAACTTTAGAGCAGCGAATCACTACTCCCAATGGCATCATCGTATGTGATATTATGAATTGTATTTCAATGTAATCCTTTCAACTATTCATACCTGTGATTCAGTTCATTCATAATCATAAATGTGACCGGTTTAGTAAAAACGTCCTACTTCATCGGTTGCTTCGAGCAGGTATAAGGGCACATAACATAAATCGTTCATCAGAAAACACAAATGTAAACACATACAAAGGCTGGCTTTCCATAGCTTTGACGTCTTGACACAAATCGTAAAATACATTCGCAGATATATTTTTACGATAATACGAATATTTTGTAAATATCAATAACTTGCTATAACTAAAAATGTATGTGAACTCAAGGTTTAGGGTTTTAAGTCGGTGATATAAACAAGATTGTGTTCTAAAAGTGCGTGATTATGATTATGAAATAATGTAATTTTTAGGTTATTTACTTTTTTTTTTGTTTTTTACAGTCGAAAAGCACATTTCATTCGTATAAAGGTTCATGCCAATTTCGTCCTTATAGCAAACGATAAATTAAGACGTTTAAACTCTCACAAATAGGTTTCATTTGAGTCTTCTTTAAATGCCATAACTATGTTACCCGTACCTAGAAAATTATACAAACTCAGCGGGACAGCACTATACAAACTGAGCAATCAACTTAGGAAAAATCGAAAACTTTACAAAGAAAGAGAATTTATAGAATCTAGATATATTTAAAACTAATGAATGAATACTCAAAAGGTTGGCTTCCCTTATATTTTGATTTTTGGGAATACAACGACAAACGAAAACACTTGACCAAAGAATAAAAATGTGTGCCCGTTACGAAGTTTTAAGGGGGTTGTGTGTTGTTATTTCCTCAACGTTCTTTATAAATAGATTGTCCGTATAGGTTGCTCTAACAGTTATACAGATTGGAGACTGGCTCCAGCGCGGGACCGGGCCAGTATAGTAGCAAGGCTCACCTTATGCAGGTTGTGATCTTCTTCTTCCCACACGGAGTCCCAGTCGATCACCTCGAAGCCCTGCGCGCCCAACAAACATTTAGGCGACACTTAGCACCTGTTTTACGGCGCTATAGTAGATAGGCTTGGCCTCCAGGCTTAACTGGTATGATTCATATGCTTTAAAAGGATCAGCTACCGATTAGAGATGTATTATGAATCTTTTTTGGAATTGGAATATGGGTTTATTGTGTTATAGCTTTAACCGTGTCTGAGAACCTTAAAATTACAATTTATATAAGCAATAAGCAGTCGAAGATAGTCCTTGAGGTTCTAGGCAGGCGATCCTAGTATTTTACTACGAGATAACTATCGCTGATCTCTGTTCTGAAACTTTACTTTTTACAAGAAACTAGGCTTTTAAACCAGGGCCGCACGTTATTAATACAAGTATGCATGTATATGCTAACACGCTAGTCTAGCTAGTAAATCTAGCTTACATACTTCAAGGCTAATGCATATAGGTAAGCTAGTGCTAACACCAAGATAGCTTTTAATCCCTCGCAGTACTATTCGTGGCGTCCCCCTCTAATGGCCTGGGCTCCATTTCTCGAATGATATTAATAGTATATTACTACCGAGGCCGGGAAGTGACTGGTTGCCGGCCGAATACATGTGGACATGGAATGGCCGAGGTATATATAATGGTTTTCCCAAACATGCAAAGAAATGAAACAAAAAAATGTATCTTCTTTCTAAGAAATTATAGGTCAACTACATAACTAAGTCTTTGAAACACACACCTCATTTTTTTTTAAGTTTGACCTGTTAGAAACTTGCAAATTATTACTTTTTAAAAGCGGTATTAGACGACGGGTCCAATCAATCGCATGCGGTGATCGGGGCCGATGGATTGCACCGTATAATACTGTGTTTTTAATATTATTTTCAGTAGTCATTGTACATATTTTAAATTATATTATTTAAATACCTAATTATAACTGCAAAAATCAGCCAATCATTTTTTATACTAACATTACTTACAGATAATTATTGGCTAAAAGCCAAGATGCCAGGTCACAACCCTATGTCAAATGAAAATTAAAAAAGAGGCCTAGGCCAGCAACGAGGTACTTCTCGGCCGCTTTTTAGGCACGTAACTACAACATATTATTGCAAGTTTGAGAAAACTTTTATCGTGACTAATATTATTAGTTTAATATCATTCGAGAAATGGGGCCATGGTTGTACTTTTCTGGTTTGGGTATTAGCTTTATGTATCGGGCAAAAGTAATATTACTTAAATGTATTAAGGATTTGTTATTATCGTTACTGCAATGGAACCTCACTGGCTTACATGTAATTACTGGCGCCATGTAGACAGCACTAACATGTTTACAAGCATGGGTAGTATTAATAGTAAGATAACTAGCTAACCTGCAGGCTTGGAAACTAGTCCCGTGTAACCCGCGCATTAAATTAAATTAGTAACTGAGTAGAGTCCTTAATTTGATAACTTGCCACTTTGAATAATATATATTTATATTATCAGTTCAGTTACATGCAAATAAATTAAAATATACCATTTCCCTAACCTATAAGATTTTAGAAAAATAATCAGATTAAAATAGCTATGAGCAGGATAACCTAATAGAATAATCTAGAGCCATACTGGCATTATAGTTTGTGTTTGTTAGAAAGAGACCAGTCGAGGCAGAATTCAACGTTTATACATATTATACACATATATCTAAGTTGGGTAACTGAAACATATTTTCCATTTTTCCCCGGAGCGATTTTTTGACCATAAGTAATAAATATATGAAGCGTTTCAGTTGCCCCTACTATTTCGCTTAACAAACATAACTATACAAGTATATATATAAAAGTACAACTATAGAATGCTTTAAGCACTGAGCGTCGTCGAACTTCTTATTGTCCCGTAAATAACCTCAATGTACTCGTATATCCTAGGAGACGCTCATAGCACCGCATTAACTGATATTACTTAAGGAAATATAGTGACGATAAATAACTTTGCGAGTACAACCACGCGCACCACGTCTACACAGAACCTCAAGATTAAAATATGCCATTGAAAATATAACCCTTACAGCGCCTAAATATTAGTTGTGAGCCCTGCATCGAGAGACTTGACCGCGAGCCATGCAAGGCACTAGCACACCGAGTGCTAAACTTCAAATTTAAATAGGCCAATTAGATCCCGTATAGCGCCTAAATGTTAGTTGAGCGGAATCTGGCGGAATGTGCCAGCCCCATTAGCCATGCCTGGGAGTGTAGCGACTGCTAACAGTACAAACCTTCATACACAGCAAATGTTAGTTGGGAGTTTCGGGGTCCTTGACTAAACGCCAGGACCGTTAGCCATGCCAGGGAGTAGCGAGTGCTGATATAACCCTTATAGCACCTAAATGTTAGTTTGGCGAAATCCTCAGGAGGCCATGCTAAGTGCGAGGGCTCACCTTGTGCGGCTTGTGGTCGTCGTCGTCCCATTCGGTGTCGGAGTCGATCAGCTCGAAGCCCTGCGCGGACACGTCGCCCAGCGGCCCGTACCGGTCCGGCACCCAGTGAGTCAGGAACTTGAATAGGTCGTCCACCCTGTATTTATCAATCAACCAAATCAACAACCGTTCTGAATTTATATTTACTTTAAAAAACGCTGGTGACTTTAAAATATCAAAAACTCATTCAAACTTCTATGCCACGCAAATTTCTTGAAAACTTTTATACCTTAGTGTGTTTGTTCAGATGATGGGATCGATGAGGTCGAAGCTGGTACAAAAGAAGGAACAAAGAACCACACAAGGACTGCTGTAATTTGTGCTTTATTCAATCTTTAAAGCTAACATTAAAAAATGAGACGACTCTCTCGATCCAACCTATGATACCCCTTACCAGCACTGCTGGTCACGCAAAGTCAAGGCCAGGGGCCCATTTCTCGAAAGCTTGTAACTTGTTACACAAGTGAAAGTCTCTTTTTAATAATATACATTAGAAAAGGACTTTCGCTTGTATTAAAAGTTACAAGTTTTTGAAAATAGGCTCCAGGCCTTCTAAGAATCGAAATTAAGCGCCTGTTTCACAATCCTCGAATAGAATATATCTGTCAGATAAATTGCTGCGCCGATATTACAAGGATCTATGTTCCACTTTTGTCAACTTGAAATTGGAACATTGTTACACTGACACTTAGGTTTTTAATCATCCCGAAAATGAACGCCGAAATGTTCGCTGTACTTTTCTTCTATATGCCTGGGGAAAAGGGTATCTCATTTATCCAAGGATTGTTAAACAGGACGTAAATTGATGAGACTATCGAGCGAGACTGCAATAGACCTCTTCGTTGTGTTGGTCACGGTAAAGAAATGCAAACCAACCTGTTTCTAGGCACGCCGAACCAATACTCGGGCTTCATGCGCTTGCGGCGTAGGACATGAGCGGCGTGGTGCGCGGCAGCGGGCGGCCCGCCGGCTTGCCCATCCGCAGCCGCAGGTACAGCGGCGGGTCGTCGCTGGGCCGCGCGGGGCGCGGGATCAACTCTGCGGGTTGAGGATTAACCCCCTTATTCATAAACGTCTCTTACCTTCGGGAGTCTATAAGTATTGTTTTCACCTTCCTTGCTCGGAAAGGGCTTTTTTATTCTTTAAAAACAGATAGCAACGTTGCGTTTTATCCACAAGAGTGCAAAGTTCCCTTGATTTTTTAAAATAAAAGTTTATTTTACATACATCAGTTGTTTTTATTATGTTGTGTTTCCTCACTTAAGGAAGGTGAAAAGTTTTGTGT